>VZTU01022876.1:0-30364 GCA_013400835.1 Zapornia atra
TTCTCTTATTGTATCCTCCTTTTACCTCAGCTGTTATATTTTCCTTTGGTTTATAAACAAAAATTTGTCCAATCTTTTCAGTTACTGATTGTTCCTGTGAGTGAGGCAGATCTTCATGTAACCTTTGGGGAAAAAAAAAGATAATTTAAACCTGCTTGATTCCTGTAGGAAAGATGCAATCAGAAACTAAAGGTAACAGGAAACAAAAGCTGAATAAATAACAACATGACATCCATTCATAACTGTGGCAATTTTGCTTTCTTTTACCAAGTTTTAAAAGAGTTTAAGTCTACATCCCATGTTACATAAACTGAAAAGATATTCTGGTGAAGGGAAAGAACCTGGGGCAGAGCCCTGTGTTTTTTTTCAGAGTCCAAGGGTGCTGCCACATACATTTCCACTTAGATTTCATTATATAGTGATTGTCTTCCAAATATGCTGTTATTATATTAATGAAAAAAACTTGCAGAACTATGTTCCTGTTCTGTCCTGGAAGTCAGAGTCCGAGGGTAAAAACACCTGTCTGCTAGTCACCATATTGTCACCTTATAACCACAAATCACAAAAGAAATAGCTGATTCTGATATTATAGGCAGCTTGAGTTTGTCTAGTAATCATGTTTCAATCCGCACTCCAAAAGCTTATATTTGGTTAAAGTTTTGAACGAGTGTTTCTACTCTCTACTCTTGCATAGAATATGTGACCCTGTCACTTAATTCAAGTGTCTGAGATGAGTTCTGCACCTCTCTCTTCCCCTGACCCAGGCTCCCTCTCAGCAGTACAAAGTGCTGCTGTTTATATTTCATTTAAGTGCTGGCTGCACTTTCCATAGATATGAAGTCTCGACTGTGCTGAAACTAAAATCCTAATGACTCTTGGTCTTGTGTAAGTTATGTGTTAGATTAGTCCCTTCTTTTTCACAAAATTGTTAGCTGCTCAAATGGGAGATAGATAATTAGCCATGCAGGGTCATTCTGAAGTTGTTTCTAAAGCAGGCCAGAACTTGTCTGGTTCCTAGATGGGAAATCCCCAGCCCTGTATACGTAGCCAGCTCTAGGAATATTTGCCACTCACATGCAGCTTATGTACTACTTGCTTTTTTCCTGTCTTAAATGAACAGATTTAGGCTTGTCTTCTGAAAAAGGTGGGAATTTATGGCTACGGTTAGACATGAGACATTCGCTTATCCAGCGCAAGACCAGATGAATTTCAAGATCTTCCATCTACTTCACCAAAAATACTCAGAAGTATTTACTTCTGAAATTAGCTTAGCAAGTATGTTCAAAAATAGATACTACTAAATGACTGATCAGAATCACAGCTAAAAGCTATCACATAGTCTGTTCCAGTTTTCAAACTGATGGCGTGTCTTTCACTCTTTCAGCTTCATCTTTGCAAGCTCAATCTAGCATCTGGTTATTTTTCTGGGATAAAAGGGGCACGTGTGATGCTGCAGGGCAGAAGCTTTCCAGTAGCTTTCCAGAGTTGTGCCTGAATCACCTTTCTGTTTTTTTTCCCTTCTCATCTTCTTTTAAAGGAAGGAAAACCAAAATAAATTTAAAAAAGAAAAAAAATACCGGAATTTTCTTTTACTTGTTTCTAGAAGTTTAGCAGGGAAATGGCTATACTTACCTGAAATGATAGAAGACTGTAGTAGATAATTATTTGTTTAGAGGCAGTTTGGAAATATTAAAAGACATCTTTATCATTACTGGGTTTTGCCTGGATGTATCCATTAGCTTTTCAGTCGAAAGGTCTTTGAACTTGTTAAGAGAACAATGTAGTTCCAGGTTGTTCCAGTTACAGACAAAAGCCCTAGGCATGTTTGCTGTGTTAGTCTTTGTTCTGATTTAGTGATCATTGATGAACAGAAAATCATGTAGAGGACCATGGTGGAAACTCAGAAATTGTAGCAATAAAGCAGATTAAATTATCCAGTGGACTTAAATACTTATTTCCAAATTCCTTTCATACTAGGTCTCTTTCTGAAGATTATGTTTTAGTGTTCTGGAGAAAGGATCATAGTACTGATGTGATATTAATGTAAACATTATATGGCAAAGTACTGCATTTGTGGGTTTTCTTGGTTTGGAATGTTTCAGTCAAGGAGGATGTTTTCTTAAATACTTTTAAAATTAATTCAGCCATTATCAGGAAATCTATATGAATGCAGTAACCACGGAAGTTTAACATTTTATGGTAATGCTTTCCATGTCTGTAAATAAATAACTCATAAACTAGGATCCAATCCAGTGCTGTCTATTTCACAACTTCCAGGGTTCTTTCAAAAATCATTCACAAAATGCTAGATAGTGAAAATAGTTCAAGACATTTTTCTAGTTTATGACTGTAAATATTATTGTATAATTACATGAGTACATCTGTATAAATCATGAGGTACTGTTCAGTTCAAAAGAATTCTCTGATGAGAAATTAATAAAATACTGGGGTACAGCTTGTTCAAAAATTTTGAAAGTGTCTAAAAATTTTAACAACTTATGAATGTGTTGAGTTCATTATATGTTATTGTGCACACACTGATGGATGTTTATAATACTACATAGCAGGGTACGTGCAAACATGTCCTACCTCCATACATATTGAGGGCACCCTTAGCAAGTTTGCAGACAACAGCAAAATGTGTAGTGCAGTCACATTGGAGGGAAGGGACGCCATCCGGAGGGACCCTTGAGAGGTGGGCCCTTGGAAACCTCATGAAATTCAACAAGGCCAAGTGCAAGGTCCTGCACATGGGTTGTGGCAACTCCAGGCACAAATATGGGCTAAGCAGAGAATTGATTGAGAACAGCCCTGAGGAGATGGA
The DNA here is from genome assembly GCA_013400835.1 of Zapornia atra. NCBI lineage: Eukaryota > Metazoa > Chordata > Aves > Gruiformes > Rallidae > Zapornia > Zapornia atra. The sequence goes on from VZTU01022876.1 coordinate 2,825, forward strand.
CTTGGGGGTGTGGGTTGATGAGCAGCTCAGCATGAACCAGCAATGTGTGCTTGCAGCCCAGAAAGCCATCTGTGTTCTGGGCTGCATCAAAAGAAGCATGGCCAGCAAGTTGAGGGAGGGGATTCTGCCTCTCTACTTGATGGAGACCCTACCTGGTTTATGGCATCCCGTTCTGGGACACCCAATATAGGAAGGTCATGGAGCTGTTGGAGTGACTCCAGAGGATGTCCATGAAGATGATCAGAGGGCTGGAGTCCCTCTCCTATGAAGACAGGCTGGGAGAGGTGGGGTTGCTCATCCTGGAGAAGAGAATGTTCTGTGGAGACCGTTAGGCAGCCTTCCAGTATCTCAAGGGAGTCTGCAAGAAATCTGAAGAGGGCCTTTTTATAAGGGCATGGAGTGATAGGACAAGGGGTAATGGGTTGAAACTAAGAGGGTAGATTTAGATTAGATTCTTTCCTGTGAGGGTGTTGAGGCACTGGCACAGGTCAGCCAGAGAAGCTGTGGCTGCTCCCTCCCTGGCAGTGTTCAAGGCTGGGCTAGGTGGGGCTTTGGGCAACCTGGGCTAGTGGAGGGTGTCCCTGCCCATGGCAGGGTGTTGGAACTAGATGGGCTTTGAGGTCTTTTCCAACCTAAACCAATCTGTGATTCTGTGGTTCACAGATATGGACAAATATGCACCACACAAAAGCAGTGAATTACATTGAGAGAACTGTCATCCATGCTTAATCCTAGGACTGTATGATCCATACAAAACTCTAATATCCACTTTCAAGTTTCTAGATTTTATTGAACTTTCTCCATAAGGGGTTATGTTTGTTCAAGCATGTTTGTATGCTTGTTCAAACACTTTTACAGAATTACTTGATCTTTAATAAAAGGAATAGTTAACAATTTTGATTATAAGCTTGCAGAAGTCAGAGATGGAGAAGAATACTTTCATATAGTGTAGCTCCCCATTTTCTACTCTATGTATTTACTTTGCACAGCTGTATTTTACAAATCAAAATACACTTTCCCCCTAATTTTATATGAGTACATTTTTGAGAGAGACATGAAATTCTGTCTCTCTACAGTTTTTGGTATAATCTTTTCCCTGGTATTTTGTTCCTCTGATGTGTGTTGGTCTGAGTAAGACTTTTTTGGGAGTTAAAGTTGGTACATAATTTGTACTGAAGGGGAGGAGAGGGCAAAAGTTCTTGTGATACGAATTTTAAAGAGTTGTGCAGAAAGGGTTAAAATGTTTTGAACTAGCCATGCTTTGCACTCAAGTGATTAGGTGTAACTCCCAATTAAAGATCAATAAGGCCTTTAAAGTGATTTATAAAAATGGATTAGTAAGAAATGTCCATTTAGAAACTACTGTGAGTAAAATCACTATACTCTCTGTCATATTGATCGGGCCTTTATGTCTAAACACGCATTAACTGGGGCAGACAATAAAAATTAATCCTCTTCTTTCGTAAAATGGAAGGTCATTTTCCCAACTATCCCTAGGGGGAATGATGTCATTAAACATGCTACTAAGACATTTTATTAAATCTGACTAGGCTGTTTGCATAAAAGTAAATTAGAGCAGTCAATATTGGAAAGAAAGGGATTTTAAGGAGCTACAACTAGAGGTATTTATTATAAGTGTATTATACAACAGATGCATAATTAAATTCAAAATGACTCCATTAAAATAATGTTAAGGGTCTGGCTTAAGATGACAATAGGCAAGATTTTCAGAGCCCTAAGCATGCCCTGTTGTACCTAAGCATTTCAGGGGTCTCCAAGCAGTAGGGGATTTGACATACCATATGTGCTGATATTCTCTGCTCTCTCCCCTCCAGGATATTGTTATTTATAAATAAAAGCACTGAGCAAAGGGCTGAAACTGTAACTAGCGCCAAACCAACCGAGATGGTGCCCTCAATAAAACACCTGCAGTTTAGGTTCCAGCATGCATCTCTTTACATGCATGGTCCCTCGTATAAGAAGTATCTTTCAACACCAAAAGAAAAAAAAAAAAAGATAAGTCATTTAAGATTATGTTCTGCTGAAGATATGTGGCCTTCAAGCTGCTTGTGCCCGCAGGACCATTTGCCTGGTCTCAAGCAGGAGCAGAGGTGGGAGGGATTACACCTAAGCATAGCATCTCTGCCATGGCACAATGTGCAACCATTTGTGTCTGAATGCACCCTGGGGCCACTCCTGGGCCAGCTATTGTCTAAGAAAAATAAATAAATTGGAAGGTCAAAGGCAGAATTTCAAGTTGAATTTTTGTGTGTCCTTGCGTGGCACAGACCTCACTGGCTTCCCTCTGGGTAGGTGACCTTCCTATCACCTCTGTTCTGAGGTCTGTCATTCACCTTCTCCCTTCTACAAAAACCTTAGCAGTGGTTCAGTTACTGAGGCTACTACATATTGCACGGACCACATGGGACCGCATTATCTCCACAATCTCTATAAACATCACTTTGTTGTCTCTTAAGTGGGATGGTAGATAATTTGACATATGGGACATCTTTTTGTTGTCACTTTATCAGAGTGAAGATCTTGGCCATGGTCAGAGTACTTGGGTCCCATGTTGATTCTCATAATATGCGTGTTAATGCTCTTATTATTAGAGAATGTTCTTATTGTCATTATTATTGAATGATTCCTGTATTTTGCCAAAGATATTATATACAAGATAATGATAAAAGATATTTTCTCTTTTTAACCCCCAAATACCCTAATTTAAATCAGGGCAGTAGATGAATCTCAACTTTGAATAATTCACCAGAGTTTGACAGATAAAAGACGATCTTGTGATTGTGAAACCCAGACTTGAGATCCAGGTTTCGTGCTTGGTTGAGTTATAGAGAGCCCATGCCACAGAGTAATCACTTTATGTCAGACCCCACAAAAGCTCTGAGGTGCCCTATGGTGGCAGCTGTGAAAGTGCTTTAAAAGGAAATTGGTAGAGGAGCTCTAATCTGTAACCAGTTGATAACAATGAGGAGAGGAGATGTCACGGACATTGGAAAGCTGCTGATCATCATGGGACTTGGAAACATGGATGTAGAACTGGCTGCAAAAGACAGTAATGATGACTCTATCTCATGACTACTAAAATATGGGGTTTTTTCATTTCTGCATTTTGCTCAAAGAGTAAAAAATAGAATAATTCCAGATTCTGGCAGATGGTTGGCAGAGAAAAAAATGACGAGTTATGAATGACATTTTGACCATTTAAAATCTTCTCCCTTATCTCCTTGCAATAAAATGATCATAACAATCTTTAGATGTTATTGATTAAAAAGAAAAAAAGAATAACTCTGTAATATCTACCAGTTCCTTAACTGTTTATTGAGGGATTTGAACATATACAGACTTTCTGGTGATATTTACATCTTTTTTATGGCCTGAATCTCTGAAATTTGTAGTTGACAAATGATTTAGCAACATGACAATAAAAAAATGACATGAAAAGATATACAAGGTTTCATAAATTATTTGCTAGGTAAATAAGTTCAGGACACATACGTCTTCAAGGAAAATGTTTAAGCCAGTCTCGTATGTAGGATACAGTATGCAATATGTACAGAGTCAGCTCTGTAGAGAATACAGATAGTGAGTGTCCAATTTGAACATGTTAATCCAACCTAAGTCTGGTTTTTTTTGCTTCCACCAAAGCTTCAATATGCATCTGATCTCAGGATATTGGATTTTTCTTTGAGGAAAGAAATAAATGACTTATCTGGGGAATAAACCCAGTCTTCTCTCACTGTATTGCTCACCATATATATTGTGCTAAAATAAGGTTCACTGATTCTAATGTAAATCTCTAAAGCTGAACCATGATAATATGAGTTTTTGCATTTCATGTGGTAGGTAAGTAGGTTGCATCTTTGAAAAAGAGCAGTGAGAGAGATTAGTGATTGTACCTAAGGAGGAAGGGAACAGGCTCAAATACCTTTAGGGTCTGAAACTCCTTGACAGACTAGGAAAAACTGTTCAAGCACATTTGTTTTGGTTTAAAATTGGGATGCATCTTGCAATACGACTGTTTCTTCCCTATCTCCCGTTTTACACACACGTTTTATGACATCTGGATTTTGTCTACACGGGCAGTTATTCATACCAGTACAAACCAGCTTGCATCACTATGAAATGATCTGCATCTCTAAGATTTCATCCTTTATAAGGATGTCACTGTCAACATTTCTGGGTAATTTTAGTTTTCACAGAAACTGGAATTAATTTCTCTTCCAAAGAAGTTAGACTGTAGCACATTGCTGTCTGACATGATGCTTTCCCACATAGCTTTATTGCTAACCCCAAATGTCTACATGGGATCAAGGTTCAAGGGTGGCTTATAAGAACAGAAAAGAGAAAGCCAGAGATCTGCTATTAGTATGACTGTTTTACCTTGTTACAGCAATTCTGACAGGTTTTCAGGCTGGGAATACCATCATAGGCTTGATGCCAACGCAATGCCAATAGGCGTGAGGATTCCAGTAACTTAATAAAAAATAACTTTTTTTTGCAGGAAAATGTGCTTGACAGACAAGAAGCTGTTTGATGTTTGACAGTCCAGCTGAGGCTCTGTACATTGATCCAGTCACCCAAGCTGCCATTCCCACTGTCACCAGTCTTTTGGTTCCTGGAAATGCTCAGGATGCCAAGAACATAGAAGAAAAGACTGGTGGGCATCATGCCACTTGCAGTGGTACTGTGCTCTGCAAGACAGACTGAACTCTTATTTCCAGTGATGGGTATGGACACGCTGCATGGAGGTGAGATAGTATCATTTTTTAATATCACTGTTTCTCCACATCATGACAATGTGCTATTACAAGCAGTAATTGTGCCCACTGTATTCATCACTGATACCTTCATGTCCCAACTTCTGGATCAGAATAGCTGTAGAAAATGGTATACTTCCTATCTATTCTCTGCTGACCTCATTTTCTTCTCTACACCAGCTGGGTCAGATTTAAGAAGGCATTCTTCATCATGTGGTTGTTGAGAGACATCATTCTGTAGCTGCTTTATAAAGTACCTATCATGCTTTCATCATCCAGGAAATTAATCCAATTAACCAGTGCATAATTATTAGCACAAATCTTTAGAAGAGGATTTTGTGGTGGTTTTTTTTTTTTTAAATAGAAGTCTTATCAAGGCACTTTTTTTTCAATAAAAAACTAGGCAAGATTTTTTTATTGATACAAATCTAAGAAAAGCACATCATAAGGTGAACTTCAACTTTAAAAAAACCAAACTAGTAAAATAGTACATTACAACAACTGCCAAGAAAGATAATCAATATATCATACAGCACTAGTAAGTCAGAAAAGCCTTAATACCACACAACAATTTAAAAATGTCTGCGGCCATATCAAGAAACATCTGAAACACAGAAAGAAGGGTTTAACACTTGCATAGTGAAAACTACTTTCTCCACTAGCCTTCACCTAATGAAAAGTCCCTTCCTGCTGTGCAGATCTGTAGGAATTATAATTTGGTTAAAGACCGAAGTTACCCAGGAATTTGTGGAGAACAGGCTTTCTAGAGAACAGGAGAAAAAGCGTGTACATTGATGTAAGCCTATCTGGTCTATCAGGGAGACTAAGGAAACAGGGAGACAAACAGGCAGTTGATGGTGTTAACGGATGGAAGACATTCTCAGAAAACATTCTCTGCCAGACTAGGCATCCCTCTACTATCTCTTTCCCCTTAGGCACACTGTTGCATATCCTGATTTTAGGGAACTTGTCATGTTGAGAAGAACAATTTTTGGTTTGTTCTGCTATCACACTTTCCTAGCCTGGCAGGGAAAACAAGTGGTAGATGGCAGCTCTATTTCTTTGATCCCTCTATCTCTCTATCTCAGATAGTGGGATTGAGGCCAATCACATCAGTCCCTTAAATTCCTGACCAGCCTCCAACAGCAAAGGCTAATATGCAAGGCTAGGAAGCATTTTTTACATTTTCTCTAGTGAGAATAAACTTTCAAATTTAGTGAATTGAAATCTCATTTGTCCTTTAATTAAAAATCTTGCAACTAGAATTGTTTGCTCTGCTTGCATATTTAGTAGTCTACAGATTCAAAAGAAATTACAAAAATTTTTTTAGAAGTGTTCCTGCCCTGATAACATCACAGTCTGGAGAATGACTTAATTCATTATAGAATCACTATGTTTTGAAGTGAAACCATCTACTTTGAAGATCTGTGGCATAGTAAGAGAGGAATAATGCCCTTTTCAAACTTTGTTGTACAGATACAAAGTGATTGTACTTCTTTGTGTGTCTCAGTGTGCACAAAGTGCAGAATCCCCCACTACATTAGGACTCTAAGTAATGGAAAGGAGTGCAGGATACCTACCCATCATGCTGACTGCACACGTTGGATAACAATCCTTTTGTGATAACAAAGGTTCATAAGGATGTTATTTTTACTTAAATGCAGGTGCATGTATATAGGAACCATTGAATGATTTCCCTGAAATGCAGATTTTCTTAAGGAGATAAACCCCACATACAAGCAGTTCAACACCAGTTCTATAGCCTAATATACTACCCACCAATGTAGTCAATGAAGTTATAGACCAGCTTCCATTAGGGTTGTCATGGTTTCTCCAAAGGAACCCTTTTTATCAATTTCTCTCTCTCTTGTTTGTCTGATTTCCCTGAGCCTTTATTGAAGGACGATAGACATTGGTTAAAGAATTTACAATTCTCAAAAAAATAACAGGACTTACACAGACAGAACAGAAATTTGAGACCCTTGTTTGGGTTGGATTTGGAAGTAAGGAGGATCCAAGTGTGTATCCTGTGCTAGTAAAATCTGAGGGCAGATTGGATTTTTCTACCAGGTGAGAAGAGGACAAAAGAACAGACTATGATGTGCTGGAAGGTGAATAGCTGCGTGTGTACACTCCAGTTCAGAAATATTGTACAGAATATGGCCTAGAATGTCCTAGATGATTCTCAGAAAATCTTTGGCCCTGGCTGTTTAGATGAGCTTATTTGCCTTGACTTGAAATATCTGAGTAAACGCGAGCAATTTATAATATTAAGCATTACTATCTGAACACAGCTGTCCCTTGCTCTGAGTAATAGGCCAACTAAAGAAATTCTGATTTTGTAAAGGTTTCCATCATGCTACAAGTGCTCTCTGTTCTTCTGTTCTAGTCCTCTCTCTTTTTACTCCAACATACTCATTCCTCTCTAGACTAATACACCACGGTTTCTCTTATATGCCCTTTGGTGACATTCAATGGGATGATGATGTCCTCTCTGCACTGTACACCTCTTCTAATTTGCCTCTCAGTCTTTCCTTAAGCAAAGCTGCACTGAGAGCCCAAAAGTAGCAGAAGCCAAGGAAAGATCCTCCCTGGAGTGTATTTTTCATGTGTAAAATTTTATTATTTGCATTTTCTTAGCTGAAAGCACTTTTCATATTCTAGTACTCAAGTTACTGGGCTAATGAGGACTACTTTCAGTTGAAAAGCTTCAGGAATGTAGTCACTGAAGTCATGGTAGCGTAACAGTGGAAGAAAAGGATGCTCATAAGTATACCGTTTCTGTTACATTGTATCTTCTTAGTGTACCTTGGTAACAATGGTCAGATTTCTCTAATACTTTTCTTTAGTTGAAAAGTTCTCCCATTAACTCGGGGGTTTAAGTCTCCCCTTCCTATACATTATCCCAGTCTGGAGGTGCACTTATTGCATTTCATATACCTGCTTTCTTATGGAGCAGGGCAACAGCCTACGAGATTCTGTGTTCAGTTTGTGTGGCTGCAACTAATAGCCTAGTTCAGAAAGGTCCGCATGTCATTAACTCCTCACACCTCCGTCCGTCAAGTGCTTGTCAATACCCCATAACAAATTTAAAGGCCTTAATAAAAGACCACCATTTGCACCTGCAATTTGCTACAGGGAGGGAGTGGGATAACCCTGAGGCATTACTTCTACCTGGGTGTCTGCAATGGCCTGAATTCTGTTACACACTGTGTGATCCTACACAGCAGATCAATGAAATACCTCAAAGTTCAGCATCCAAGAGAGGCAACCACCAGGAACACAACAATACAATACTATTACCATTGATATACCATAACATCATTTAGTCCAAGAATCCACATATGAGCTTTACTTTTTTATCCTTGTGTTATTAAATCTTTTCCATAAATTAATCAATGATAGTCTTAAACAGCCTAATTTTCCTTTGGAAGGAAGGCTGTTAAAAAGCTTTATATATTTGGAAACTTAAAAATTTACAAATTTTTTGTCTAAATTTATTCATGATTGATTTTGGTCTTTTGATCTCATGCTAATATTTGAACTTAAAAAATTCCCTGCCACCAAATAGATTCACAGGAGCTCATAATTGCCTATCATTCTTATTGTTCCTATCCAGCAAACTCCTTTGGTAATTAATGACCTGCCATATTTAAAAGCCAGCCACGTCAGGTGAGTGTGTTATGAATATGACTGGAGAGTTTGCTGCTAGACCCTGAGGCTTCACAAAGACAACAGTTGCATGGGAAGAGATCTATAAGGGTGCCTTGGATTTACTGGAGGCTCTTCTGACTGTTTCTTGGGATACTGAGCTATGAGCATCATCAGAGACAGAGAGGTTAAGGCAGTGGTAGGACGCATTCCACCTTCCATCTTGTGTTGACATGGGTAAGGAGGAGATGATGGAGGGGACATGATGGCATAGACTATAGCAGACTATATAGTAGACTATAGGTACTTGGGTGCAACAAGGCATCAAAGTAGCTATGGAACATTGTAGCTGCCAGTGGATATTTAGAGGATTACCAAGCCTGTGTGATTTGCATATACATTTTTCAGAATTTCTTTGTTGTAGAGTTAGTTTTTGCTGGTGATTAAATGGATCTGTGGGGGTGAAGGGAAAACAAAGGTTGTGTTACACCAGAAATCCAGGGGCTTCCTTCATCTTTGATATGAGATTAAATTTACATCTTTAACTTGGCTCTCAGAAAAAACTACTAGCTGCCATAACCTGTTCTCTAGGTGGACTACCTTTTCACTCCATGTGTCCTGTGGTGGCAGCCCTTGCACCACTTCTGTGGAGATTCCTTGTGTGCAGGTTATTCCCAGATACTTTCTGTCATTCTCTTTCTGATGCCAGAATGACTGAAAGACTTTCAATATAGTTCGAAACTAAGCAGCAGCCAAATTCAAACCTAAGCAGCAGCCAAGGCTTAAAGCCACCTTTATATGGGTCAATAGTTTCTTCTGAGTTCCTACCCCCTGTGGAGGAACAGAAATGCTCAGAATCAGCTCACCCATTTCTCAGCTCTCCCACTTCTTGTATGTAGTCACATATATATATAATGTGCTTTATTTGGAAAAATAAAAAAAAAAATCTGCAAAGCAAAAGCTACCATTTTGAATATATTTTTAGAAGAAGAGAGTGTCCCTCTGTGAACTACTGCATGTCCATCCCTTTTTGTTTACAAAGCCATGCTCCCGGAGTGTAAATGCGAGTCTCACATGAGGTGAAGAAGTTATGGCACAGAGTTGTGAGAATATGGCCTTTATCTGCATTCTGGGAAGGGTTTTGTTCTGTACTCTCTGCTACATGATGAGGACGGACTAAAAAGCCTGGACACCCAGACAAAAAGAGGGCCATTTAGCCTTTTCACTGAAGTCTAGGATCCTTGCTGAGGGATTATTTTATGCAGGCCTGTGTTTTGGCTAAGGGGGTCTGGTTTTTACTCAAAGCCAGGCAGCAGATGTCAAGCCTCAGAATTGCTCACAAAATGATGACCTTGCTGGGTCAAGGCCTATACAACCTGCTTCGCCTCAAGCTGTGTCAAACACAAGCGGTAGAAAGACTTTCCCTGGGCAGGCCTGTCTGGGCGACCAGCTATCCCCAATTTTCCCTGTAGACTGAATTCCTTGTGAAATTCTACAGCTCTGAGAAAAAACCTCCTGACAGTTAACTTGGCTTTTTCTTTTTATTTAAGTAATGAATAAGGCAGTGAAGGTTTTTTAGGGGGTAGAGGTCTAACGCATTATTATGCTAGTTTGTAGTAACAATTTATATTGTCAGGAAAGTTTGTTTGGGGTTTCCATGTGTGACTAAAATATGTTAGTACAGATAGCATCAAATATAGAGATGATACGCTTGAAGAAACGAATGTGGAGAAGAGGGCAGTGTATGAAATACTATCTATGGAAAATTCACATTGTGTATTGGATGTAAATATCTTCTGTGTGATGATCTTTAGAGGCCAAAGAACATCTACTGTGATTAAGAACAGCAAATTATATTTGCTACAGTTATTGTCTTATTGGGAAATATTCGCAGTCAAGGGTTTAAAAATGTAATAAAAAGTGGATCAATATGTGTTTGAGGATTTCATCAATTGCATATTAACAGTACTAGTCCTTCTGACCCCTTTTCTTTGAGCTATTCCCTTGATCAGAGCAAAAACGATCTAATAAATTACGGGTTTATTCATCCATGTGCCGATTTTTGTTTCATGTTTCTTTTATCTTGCATACGAAATTGAAAACCAATGTGTGATTCATGAATGTGGTTCTGATTCTTATAAAGGCAGATAAGCATATATATTTCTTATAAACAAAGGTTTCAACCAAATTTCTGCAGAACAAAAATCAGGGAATTATGAATTATATCATAAGGTATTTAACATTTCACTTAATACCAGCACAGCCTAGAAAATGATAGCACTTTTCACACTGAATTTACCCTTTTTGCACAGGCTGAGTTTCTGCAAGTGGATCACTAAGGTTTGGAAAAGTTTTGTGGTTTCTTTTGTCCTTTTGCGAATTTGTTGCATAAAGGCCACTGCAAGTGTTACTTGCTGAACATGGCAAATCTGATCTCTCTTCTGTATTTGTGGTGACCTGTTATAAGTCCCATAGTTCTGTGTTCCAAGTGGATCATTAGGGTGATGTTCCTGAAAACATAATGTATTGCAGCATGAGAAAACAGCACACTTACATTTTAGGACTCCATCAAACTGAGGAAGAACAAATATGAAAGATTTTTACCTTTTTTATTCTCTCATGAAGGCATTGAGCACAACTTGGTTGACATGAATGAAATTGTACTTGATAGCAAGTCATCTGCAGAGTTCTGAATTTTTTTATAGACAGAAGCCTAGAGACACAGACTGATCATAACATCTTTTGTTTTGAAATATCTCATGTTTTGTTAAGGGAATAATTAGCTCTATGTAAAGCTATTCTATGTGTAGTAGCAGTGACTCAGTGGTGAATTTGGCCTAATATTTATTTTCAGATTTGGACAGATGAGCTAAATATCAAGCCCCTTCAAGTTTATAACACTAAATACAATTAACATGAAGTAAGAGGCAAGTTTGGCTTAGAACAGTATTTACTTAGGGGTATTCTGAGTTGCATGGGTGTGAGGAGTGCTGCCTGTTAATAAAGTGGATAGAATATTTCCATTGACTTGTATGGAGTCAAAACTGCACACAATTTATACTGTTACACACATCTTTTCAGTATGGAGTAAAACCTTTCTGGACAGGGATACTGAATAGCTTAGAATAACTAACATTTTTCTTAAATTACTTGAGTGTGTATATGAAAATGTACATAAAACCATATTTATTTATCACTCCTAACTCTAAAATTTTTGAAAGGTTTCATCTGTGCTGGGCCTCTATGCTTACAGATATTATGTTTCTCAGGAAACATCATGTTGAATTCTCTGCAGTGTTTGTAAAATGCTGAACTGTTCTAAGCCAAACTTGCCTGTTACTTTATTTTAATTGTATTTAGTGTTATAAACTTGAGGGGGCTTGATTTTTTCACCCAATACTAAATATATTATAGAATAAACAGTGTTCAGAAGGGAAGCAATTGCTAAGGAAAGTATTTTCTTCTTGAAAAAAATTTCTGTGCTGTATGAAATCTTAAGGTACCTGCATGTCCTGTGTAATAATATTTTCTGCTTTTGCTATTAAAGAGCCGCTGTACCCAAGCTCAAGGAATACCAAGACTTCATTAGGAGGTATTAAAAAGGTAAAAAATAGCTTGCACAGATAATCGGGGAAAGCTAACATATCTGTTAAATATAACAAGTCATGTGAACATCAATGTAAAATTCTGATTTTTAGTAGCTAGAGTTTGTCTTGTACTACTCTATTCTCCTGGAAGAGATCTGCTGTCTCCTTCAAAAAAATGTCTATTTTAATCCCTCTTTTTCTCTCAAAGATTGCTATAATAAAATAAATTAAAATAAAAACAGAAAAAAAAAAGGCAAAATGGTTATTCCTCACAATATCGTCCAGTCTGAAGCATGACAAAAGATATTCAAAAGGTCTAGAGCTGAATGATTTTCTAGGTAAGTCCTGGAAATTAGTAATTTCTAGTACTAGTCCTACTAGACCTACCCAGTTTTTGTCTGTATTTCACTCTCAGGATTCTTTTCAGTACTACTGTCAAATGGTTCTCAGAAAGACCTACCAGATTCTACTCCTTCCACATGTCACTATATACCTTTTGAGGGTGCTCTGTATGGAAATTAAGAAACTGTTCCAAGGTTCTCTATTCATGTTTTGTTGACAGAACTGTTCCAAAGAAGGTGAGAGTTAAATAAGAATGTTAAAGTAAATACAAACCCATTTACTTCAGGATATAAAAGACACTTCCCTTTTTTCCAGATTTTATTGAATAGACGGGAAAAAAATGCATATCTTTATTAATCCTGACATTTCTTGACAGTTGAAAGTGCAAATCCTAATCTATATTAGAAATAATCACCTAACTATCATTAAAGTTTTTAGCTGAAGGTCAGGCTTGAATGTGTATACTCTCATTTATTATCATCTGATTCAACAAACAACACTACTGATTTCATGAGGACAGTTCCATTAGAGAAATCAGAACTTCACCTCGGTAAGCAGAGGAAAAGTAAAAAAGATATTCTGTTTAAAATCACAACAGAGAGACAAGATGAAAACCAGTATGGTGTCCTTTAAGTGAGGGAATAACATGACACTATTTGCCTTGAGTTAAATGAGTGCTAGACTTGTCCATTCTTGGGGAACATTACAAATACATTTTGGTACTAAGGTAATATGAAATGCTCAGCTTGAAAATAGATATTCTTCATTCACAGGAACTGAAGAGCTAATCTTGGGGGTTTGTCATGTGAGTAGGAGCATTGTCATTTGAAATTAAATGAGGCTTTTGAGCACTGGAGTTTTAAAGCTTCTTTGATGCACAGATACAGTGAAACACAGTAAAAACTATCACCAAGTTATTTTAGTTGCATCTTCCTTCAGTTAAAATTCAGTGCTGCAGAGCAGATCCAACATTAAGTCTTCTATATACTATCTCAAAAGATTTATTAGAAGCAACCTGGCCTTTTTTGGTAGCATTTGGGCGATCAACATTGCGTCAACCCAGAACATACTTAGTTTCGTATGTCATACTTTAAAAAAACTTTGTAGATGGTAGTTCCTAGATCTAGAGAGATTAAAAGTATTCTGGGTGCTTAATGATATGCAACACATGGAGAGATACAGCACACAATTTTAAAGATATCATTCATGTAGACACATGCCTGATTATATAATAGAGGTTGTGGTTTTAGATCTGCTAACTTCAGAAACACTGATATCCAACAGATTGATTTTGTGCAATTCCTGATCATCTCTTAATAAGGCTATCTTTGCTTAGCCAGATTTTCATTTGATTGGCAGACTCTTCCATACCTGACAGTACTGAACTGTCTTCGAGTCAAAGTCCCAGTTTTCTCCATATTGCTCTCCTAATTTCCAATTGAACAGCACAGCAGATGTTCAATGAAGACTAATGTCCCCTTCAAGGAAAGGAATAATGATTTTCCAACTTTCTTTTCCTCTTGTTCATACAGAATATATTATGCATAAACACTTCTCCCTGTCAGCCAGAAGCTTACGGAGAAACAGACCCCTGAACATAGATGTTCTAAGTTCCAGTCCCATTAAAAAAGGCAGTTTTCCCTCATGGTAGGTCAAATCATTACTCAGTTATTTCCATTCAAGCCCTGGGAGCTGAGAGATTAATTTGGCCCTGTATCTGTATCTGTGCCTTCCTTCAAAAGACAGCAGCACCATGAGGAAGTTAGTCATCTAAGGGTGCCAAAATTTGCTGTTCTAGGAATGAACATTTCCACACAGGAGCAGATAAAAATGAAAACAACTTAAAAAAAAAAAAAATTCAATTAGATTAACAGAGACAAGTGAGTGCTTGCCCAGCCATTCCTGAGCAACAATTTATTCTTAGGGTGGTGTGAGAGACTCAAGCCAGCGGTCAGCAAGCTGACAAATCTGTCAGCTTTGCTGGGTGACTGTCAGTCAAACCAGGTGCCCGCTGTGTGTTGTGGCGCTCCTTGTATTAACACCCTGCTGAGATAATTCTTTTTTATCCTTTTTTTTTGCCACCAAGAGGGTCTGCCACCACACTGCTGTTTTTCATCTTGTTAATTGAGTCATTTATTTCGTTAAAAGGTGAAACTTTATCAGGGTTTATGTGCCAAATGTGAGAAGGCATATTTAATGATACATCAAATGTTAGAATCATGCAGGTGCCTCTGTGTATGCTCTTTAAAATGCTGAGAGAAGAGGTAGATCTTGTAAATTAAAATCACCTGATATTAACTAAAAATAGGCATTTTGTTCCCAGGCAACAATGCAAATATACTGTGCATATGTGTGTATGTGTTTGTTACTAAATATATAAAACACATTGATAATTATATTTAATTTTTAATCAGTAGATTTATCCATATTCGAAAGCAGATAACTGGAGGAATAAACAATACAAGAACAGAATTCAAAATGATGTAAAAAAAATTCAGTAACTTCTAGGGTGCCTGCTAAAAATAATGTTTGAAAAAAAACCTTTCAAGCTTCTCCAAAGATTCTCCTACCACCGATTACCACCACTCTTCCAGGGATAATTTGTTCATCTTCATTCTCTAGGTATCTCTGAAGAAGGAAAGTTGGGTTTTTTATACTCTTGTTTGGAAGACCATTTAATTAGTTAATTAGAAACTGGGCAAGCCTCCAATTAAATATATGAGAATCTCTCCACTGCCATCAATGGCTGTTGACTCATACTTCCAGGTCTGCTTTTTTGAAGGAACGAGTCTGGAGTCTTCAAAGAAACCTAAGCTCTTCTGCGAACAAACTGGATTTGGACCCCTGTTTTCCTCAGATATCCAAGAAATCAGAGCGGGTTCATTACCAGGTAGGTGAATTTTACAAGATCAAACCCATCCTCCCAGGTACAAAATGACAGAAAATGTCCAGGACTACCAAGGTGCCAGGAAGGTTGGCTGGTGTAACTACAAATTGTAGTTACATAGAGTTAGATTGGTAACTGATGATAGTGAAAGCTATGTTCTGTTTTCTTATTTGTGACTTTTGCCTCTTAGCAGAACTAGAGGATGACACCAGCAGACTGTGCCTTTCCCTTTAAAATAGTTGTGTCATTTGCAAAAAGAAGTGTTGATTCTGTAGTTTTCTTTAAGCAACCCAAATTACTTAATCCTATTAACAAGCAAAATTTGCAGAAAGTCTGGCTTTGGTAACTGAGTTTCTTTCCCCTGAAATTCACTGCTGAGTACTGCCTTCCCATTTGGGGTTAGCCACCCCTCCCCCAGTTCCTGTCCCCCTTGTGACTGCCAAGCTCTCATTAGTTGAGGAGGACTAATACCATCTGTGTCTGAAAGACATACTCCCACAAGGTTTATTTCGTCAGCAGCTACCAAATTCTCCCTGCCTTCCAAGGCTGGGAGTAGGTGAGTGGATCTGAGATTAGGCCATTGAGAGCAGGCCAGTATTTCTGAACCCAACTAAATGTGTGGGTAGGTTGTGTAAGAGGTGCCTCACTTTGATTTCAGCATTAGTCACTGTGCTCATTTATTGCTTGAAAATGTTCTAGTCCAGGTGAGTATTCTCATTCAAGCCATAGAATTGGTTTGAAAAAAAGTACCAGAACACTTTCGACCTTTCTCACCTAACATCCATGTTCTTTCCTCACTTTATCCCACAGATACCAGAAAGTGTATGATCATTTAGATAAACCTTCGGTTTTCTTGCAGTAGCCATCAAGCATATTCACTAGGAAGAAAAATACTGCGTTATCGGCTTATGTTTCTCAAAAATAGTTGAACCACAGTTCAACTTTTGAATGGCAACTTCTTTCTCAATAAACCCACTCCTGTGTGGGTTCACAGTCCTCGCTCCTCTGTGAGTGACAAAAATAAATGCTCACCAAATTTTAGCCCCAAACAAGATCCAGAAGAAGAAACCAAATTCTAGGAATGGATGCTACAGCACCAGGATTTGTTAGAGGTGATAATTTGTGACTTTGTGACCTGTTTCTTACTTTTAGTAAGAAAGTTTCAAATTCTGGGCTGAAATTGTCTTAATTTCAGCAGCCCATGTGTTGTTTCCCTGCAGCCAATGGGGTGACAGCTCTCTGGCACTCTGTGACCACCTGTCCACCTCCTGGAGAAGGCAAGGGTCCCGCCCTGCTCATTTTCACATTGAATGTACTGTCATCCGATGTCACTGTGGCAAGAGAAGGACACAATTGGTGCCTGAGAGTCCATTGCCTGTTTCTTCTTGACAGTTGCCTTGGTGGATGCATTGATGATGGGTCTGTGCTGTTGAAGATGGGTCTCTTTTCACAGTTTTGAGCACTATGTAGCACCCAAATGTGGACAAAGTTCAGATGAGCAATGCCGTTTGGGTTTGCCAAGTCAAAAAAGTTTTTAACTATGTGTCATTGCAAACATATTTAAATAAAAGTAGTACAATCTCAGACAAAGAGGACACAATCACATTTCATTGCCTCCCAGTGATTAGAATTATTTTTTCTACTTGTCTGAATATACTAATGAAATGGTTTAGCTGCCTTCTGTTTACTAAGGTTGTTATTGTACCTGGAAGACAATTATGGATCAATTATAGTGCTGTAGGAATAGAGAACAAGATTATTATTCCATTTCTGTCCCATCCCACCCCCTCCTCACCCCTCCAAATTTACAATCTAAATGTAAGACAGAAGCCACAGGAACAGTAGGAATGACTATGCTGGTTGCTTAGACTAAGTTAATCTACCTTCATGTTCTGTGCTAAAGTGTAGAGGATGTTTAAGGGAAATCTAGAGGAGATAAGACAAGCACAAAAGTGGGTAAAGAAAATAGCTTGGCGAGATTGGGAAATATATTGAGACATTCTATATTATTTGGTTTGATAAGAAAATCTGTGCTAAATATCTCTTTTTAGTATCAGTAGTAATTTGTACTTATGTGGTCTTGTAGTCCTGGGTGACAAGACACTGCAAATAATTCTTACACTACTGAAATATTAGGTAGACAGAGCTGAATTCTATTTACAGTTGCAAAATTCAAGAAAAATTGTGCATGAGATCAGTGACAAGATCTGTGTTTCATTTCCACAAGCTCATGCATTCCACAATTTCACTCTACTTACCAGAAACCTGTGCCTGTATTTTTCTAGTAGACAAACATACACCTTCCCTCCCCCCTCTTCTTGTACTAATACTATTTAGGTGGTATTTCCCATGCAGTCCCACCATCCTTTTCTTTGGCTATTATACTCTTACTTACAAGCTTCACCTGGGAGTCAGTTTCTTGTCCACCATCACTCTTTTCAGCAGTCAACCTGTCCCTCACCCCAAATCCTAAGACTTTCAAAGAGAGGTGTTAGTCAAACAAAGATTATTGGGCTCAGCAGAAACATGAAGAGAGGTTGCAATATGTCGCTTAATGCTCTTTGAAAACAAGTTCTGAACACCTCTAAAACCTTATGTTTTTTCTCTCTATGCAGAGCTGAAACTGTTATCCAAGGGCCCATGCCCTGTCATGTTAATTTCTGAAAAGAAGCGATGGCTGGGAAATTTGTTTCTATCCAGCAATACCTTATAACAAAAAAAACCCCACCAAAAAACAAACAAACCCAAAAAAACCCAACTGGTTTTGCTTTCACTGAAATTATTCAGCATTAAAGTTTTCCCACAGCCTCAACGCAGAAATCCTACCCTTGTTTCTTGTAATTGAAAAGCATTTGCAAATGAAAGCAAGGTGTCATTTCCCTCCTCCCACCGCCCCCCTGAAGTTTGCACATGATGTAGTCATTAGTTGAAAAACAAAAAGTCATCCTAGAAGTAAGGACTAGAACTTTTTTTTTTTTAATAGAGCATTTTGTCCTCTCTGTAAACATTTTAAAACCAGACTATTAGAAAAGTATAGAAACCAAAGTGTTCAGCTGGGAAACTTATTTTCAAAATAGAAATCCTTCATCTTATTTACTGTGCTTGCCAATTTCCAAATGATATGAGAAGGCAAAATTTGATTCAAATCTGTACGTCATCAAGTAGTGACCAGCAGGGATGGTACTGATTTATACCCCAGATCCTTTCTCCCAACCTTTTGCCTGTGATTAATACCCTGCTAAGGTTAGGTCGATTTCTTTTCTTCCATCCTGACTGTATCAAGCTTACCACAGCTTACACACTGTAATAAGATAAAACCAGCTTAGGTAAGTAAAGCCATAATCTGACAAAAAACTGGGCCCAGAGGCCTTTTTCTTAGATTTGAGTCATGATCGTGGTCCCACTTACTAGTGGCCCATCAGGCAAAAACTAATGATTGTAAAATTGCCATTAGTTACCAGGGTGGCCTCAGGCCGTCAGATCTCAGCTAATTTTGAACTCTGCTGATTGATTCCTGGGCTTTGTGTCTGAAGATCAGCAGTTAGCTTTCCGTTAAAGGCAAACTTCACAGTAAAGCCACCGACAGAGTAGTATTAAATTATCCTTGTCATCCAATATGTAAAGCTTGGGTGTTAATGAACCATAGAGTTCAAAGGGAAAGCCTTGCACTAAGAAAGTGAAAAAGAGCTTATCCATTGTACCCACACCAATTGCCATGTTGACTAGTTATAAAGAAATTAATTTAATTTCCACTGTGGAGTCCTTTAAACATACTCTCTAGGTTTGCCCCTAGAGGTGGAGGGACATACAGCAGAACAAAGTGTTACCCTGAATCTAGTTTGTCTGCTTTGTGAGAAGAAAAAAAGTGAGATTAATGCAAGCGTTTTCACACAGTCAGAAAACAAACCCTGCTACTGTTTGAAAGCAGAAAAGCATTCAGAACACACTGTAGTCGACATATAGGCATTTACTTCATGGAACTTAGGATCATATGTTATGGTGACATAACAAATTCTGTTTTCTAGAAATTAGCTATTATAGGGATTAGGGGAAGTTATCCTTGAAATTTCACTTTTACTTTACCTCAGCTAGATGCATGATCTCTGCTTTGGCAGGGGGGTTGGACCCGATGATCTCTCGAGGTCCCTTCCAACCCCTACAATTCTGTGATTCTGTGATCTCCCTAGCTCACGTTTCCATCATCATTATAAAATTCAGTGGTCTCCTACAAAGGTCCATATTTGTACATGTTTTCACATGCAGAAATGCTCTTCCAGGGTAGTCATCATTGCTCAGTGCCATGCTATGCAGAAAGACTCAGCTAATTTGAAATGAGTTAACTGGGTTAACCTCTGTGACCACAGCACCACTATGGCTAAATTACAACCAGTAGCATAGACTTGCTGCGAGAGCATCACACATCTGTAATAGCTGTCATCTCCTTCTGTAGGTCTTGGAAGGAAATTTGGTGTCTCAGACACCACATTAATATAATTGCGGGTAAATTGATGATCTCTTCTTGAGTAACATGTTTCATTGTCTTTCCTCCTCTAATTACTCCTCTACTCTTCATTCTTTTTCTCTTTCTCTGTATTACAGTAATTCTTTGACATCACAGTGAGGATCCAAGGACCCAAAAAGCTGTACAAGCAGACAATAAATAATTAAACAGGTCTTTCCCCAAAGGACAGAATAGCAGAAGAGTGCACTCAGACAAAACTCTTGCTTTCTTTGTGTCGTGCTGTATTGCTTAACCTATAAAGAGAAAGCACCTAACGTGTTCCGGTTCAGGACTTGGGTTCATTTCTCTTGATGGTTATTTGCAAAATCCATTGATTAAAGAAGTCCTCCTACTGAACTTAGGCATTTGGCAAGGAATAAGTTATGGATCCTCCAGCAGTTGATTAACACCTTAACCAAAACTCTCTGTCAGGCAAGGAAATGTTAAAGCAATATCTTTCAATGAGATGTCAAAATGGTTTCTACTGGAGCTTTCTGAAACAACAAAGCAGAAACACAAAGATGTTACGTTTGCATCATAAGGGTTTCCTTATTTATTTGGTCCTCTAATAATTTTTGATGCAGTGTTCTTAGGTATTGTATATTTGCTGGAAAAACTTGACAGGCTTTACCTGAAAAAAAGATGAGAAAAATTATAACCAGTGTGGGAAGGACAAAGAGAAATCCCCAAACCCATAAAATACTAATACCAAACTAATGAAAACACCTTCCAGTTTTTCATTTTATATTCCTTCCATTACTTTTTTGAAAAATGAGGAAAAACGGAATATAAAATCTTCCCTCAAAAATATTTTAAGGTAATTTTAGTTTTTAAAAATTTCTAACAAAACATTTATAACACCTGTGTTTGTTCACAGAATTTTAACCAGATATAGTTTATTCTGATCATCATTCCAATTTCTTATGTAAAAGAGCATTTTTGCTTGGGAGTAAGTAGCTCTTGTTTCCAAATAAAGCTACTTTCTAAAATGTTTTGGGCAGAACGCTAAACATTCCTAATGTTCCCAGTTCCCCTTTCCTGTTCCACTAATGGTGAAGCAGCATCAGGTTCTTGACAATGATTTTGGAGCTGAATCCAATACATCACCACTTATTAATTTCCTTACGCTGTAACAGTTTCCAACATTTTATATTAATGTTGTAAAGGATTCTTGTCACTTAAAAGTTACAGATGCTACACAAATCCCTACCACTGCTCTCTGTCTTATGTGGGCAAGGGGTGCTTTGCAATTATTTGAAAGTGGTATGGAACCCACTGTGATGAGATCGTATTGGCAGCTTAATGTCCTACGGTGTCTATCAAAAATGGAATGAAGGGGTAAAAGCCTGACCTGTTTGGTACTGCCCACCCTTTCCTCTGCCTATTCCCATAATGTTACTTGCATTTTACTCCCTGCACTGATGAGCACAGGTAAGACAAACCTAGTTTCGTGTCTCTCTGCAAGCACAAAATGCAACAGCAGTTCTGTTGATCTGCTCACATGCATAACTAACATTATTTGATTAAATGGATTCTCCTTTAAAGAGAATATAAACAATTTCTGAAAGCTCTACAAATATCTCATGAACACCATGTCAGACATAGCCTTGTTTGATTTATTGGTCTTTTATGCATTAACTTTGATCCTGTTTTTAAAACCAGCTTTTACATCAATGCATCTTCACAGTTAGCAAATGATAGATTAGATAAAACACAATGATACTAATATGTTAGGTTTGCAAGGATGACAGTTACTGTTTATCTGTGGGCCTACAGTTATTCCTTACAGTAGGCTCTACAAAAAAATGCGTGTTTTCCAAAAGATGAGAGAATTTCTGCAAAACCTAAATGAATTTTACAATCTGGAACATTGTTCCTTATTAAGGTTAGTCACATTGAACTCTGTGTGAATTGTGAGTGGAACCATGTGAGCCATTCAAAGACAAAAAGAAATGGACATGCAGTTTAAGTATTGCAGATTTTAGCATGAAAGTTAGCATTTTGCATTAATAATTTCACTTCAGTATGTACCTGCATTATGTACACCCATGCACTTAAAGTGTATATATTAAAGACAGATAGATATGGAAGAAGAAATATATATACTGTATAAATATTGTATATCTTTGTTTAGAAGCTACCTTCGTTTAGTAGCTGCACCTTAACATTGCACCTTTACTATGCAAGCCGCAGGGGAAAGTAATTAAATTTAATAGCTACTGCCCTCGTTTTGAAGTCACCCTCAATATAAAGCTGCACAGGGAAGTAATTAAATTTAATAGAAGGTGCGGATTCTAAACAAAGATATATGGTATAAAGTCCATATAGTTCTTGGAAAAAGTTAATTTCCAGTGGTAGTAGGCCTGTCACTTGAAATATTCATGGTTTTGTAATTGTTTGAATCAAATTTCCAGCTACAAAGGAACTTCTCTGTATCTGAAATGATGGAATGATGAAGGATCTGCACATGTACTTGAATACCACCATAACAAGAGTAACAACAACAACAATAATAAAAGAATGAAGAACAAAGTAAGATTATAAAAGAAGCCCCCCAAAAGTCATGCATTAATATTCCACTCTCATTTTCATCAATCACTGAAGCAATACCCCCCAGATCAGTGCATTAACTTGTTTATCTTTTACAACGAGGAAAAACTTCTTAGCTTCATCATTCATTCCAGAGTGAGGGGAGAAAAAACAAAAGGCAGCCACCGAAATTTGCATGGTGCTCAATTATACATTAGTGAACATCACTTGGCAATCTGTTCATATCAATTTAATTGGATTTTAATACTGCCTCTGATCTTGTTTTCTAATTAACAGCAGTGCCTGGCAATAAAGCAGAACCATGCACCCAGCAACACCTTTGATCTCAACCATATGGAGCTCCTCCGTGCTCTTGAAAAAAAATTTTTTTCCCTTGCCTCCACTGCAGGCCGAGAGATACTGGGGCCCCCAGATGGCCAAATACCACTCATGACTGCGACTTCATTGATTATTTTCTTTCCTGATTGATCCTGATTGAAAATAAATAAAACATGCACTTGGAATTGGATGCAAATTGGTGTCACAAGCTTTTGGTTATGTTGATGATTTTCTCTGCTCCTTCTTTAGATGACAAGTACTTAAGTAAACATTCATTGACTCGATGGTCTGTATTTAGGAGTATAACTTTATCACAAGCATCTTTTGTTTGGTGTGGAGTTACTGTCCTACCACAGCCACATTTTTAAGTGGGATTGAATGAAGTTAACCGTTCATTCTTTATCTTTCTGATGTTATCATCATAGGCAAACTATTTAGGCATGATTTGAGCTCAGCAGTTTGATTTATATCTGCTTTTTGATGATTTGGCTCTTGACAGTTGGTTCTTTTTTTTTTCTCTCTCTCTTTTTTTTTTAGCTCAGGACCCCTAGGTAAAAACCACAGAGAACAGAGCTCTGATCTTTGTTTCCTACACAGGCCTGGCTTCCAGTACACCATGCTCAAACAGAGAAAATGTTGGCATGATACATTTCACACGTTCTCCAGCCAGAGCTTGCAAAAGTTCTCTGACTTGGAGAAGGACTTCCTTGACAAGGAACTGACTTGGTAGATTTCTTCAAAAAGACATCTAAAAAATGTTTCAGGATGTTTGTTTATGAAGTGTACAATTAACCAAAAATGCAATTTAAAAATGTTATTATACATATATTATATGTATTATTTGGCTTTTCTTGAGGGTAAGAAACTAGAGGTAAAAACATCACTGTCTTCTTGAAACTGAAGCATTACATAATGGTTGCACAAAGAACAATTTTGATTTCTGTCTTTTGGGTAAATGGGGAGAAATCATGCTTCCCTTCCTTCTTTCACTTTTTGTTCTGAACCTGCTGTCTTAGCCTGTGCTTTGATTGGGATACAACCCATAAGCAAGGTCAGGTCACTCTTGAAGAAAAGATTTCCAGTGAACTCCCCGATGTGCTGCCGCAGAAGCAGGTGCTGCTGACTTTGCAGGTGACACCTTTCCCTTTGTGTTAACACTAACCCAACATAGTGTTAAGGATATTGGCTCCAGGGCAGTTTTTGTCTGAGATGCAAGCCAACACCCTGACCACTTGTGTTCATTACAGAACTAGCATACCTATTCAGGTTGTAAACCATGTGCTATTTATACAATGCGTGTGTATTACATGGTGCCATCTCCTTTGGTTTCAGCTAGATGCTTTTTCTTTGCATGGCTGTGAGCTCTCATGCAATATTGTTTGTGTGGTAATAAACCACTGCTACACATGCGTACCAGTGAAACTGCATTAAGTTTTGCCTCTCCTTTCCCTGCTTTGAGATGCTAGGTTGAAAATCCTCAGATGCAGAAAGCATATTAATTATTTTGATTTTGTGGAAGTAGTTTATCTTTTCTGTCTCAGCTTCAAAACCCATCTGATTAAATATCTTTATTTTTGACCTCTAGCCACTTAATTAAATAAATTAGTTCAGAAGGTGTATGGCTTCCACTTTTGTAGAGATAAGCTGGTATGTACCAGCCCAATGCCAGAACCAATGTGTCAGTAAATAAAAAAGACTGACAGTTGGGATTCAGGCAATGAATCCATGAAGACACCAAATTCCCTTCTTTGCAAACCAGAACCCAACTCTTGCTGGTTTTGGATTGCATTTCATATGTGCTATTTCACACATTTACTGCATTTCAATCAGCTTCTGCAAGTGAGAACTTCAGAGAGGAGAAACAAGCCTGTCTGCTCTGGGCATAACCTTCCTTTATCATAAGAATAAAAAGCAATTTGGAGCCCACGTTCTAGGGATATGCTGGAAAGCTCCTTCAATCTGATTGTGACGAGCAAATCTTCAGGAGTAACAGGAGTCTGCAGGTCCAAGTAACTGCCATGCTGGATTGATTGTAGTAAAAGGGCTTATACAGTTGTACCAAACAAGAGCTTAATCTGGGTTTACCTTTTTCTTCATTTACTTTCCAGTATTTCAAGCTACAAACTCTTACATTTTATCACGTAGGGTGAAAAATAAAGCACTGAAGGAAATAAATTACTCAAAAGAAGATAGAAGTTGCATTTTTATTCTGCTTTCGATTTACTGATAAATTAATACAGCACTAGCTTCTATGGAGTGCAGTGACATATACTGATGAGGGAGCAGAGCTGATAAATGTGAGGGTTTCCTGTTCCACCCTGCAAGTAAACTGCTGCTGACTGGCTGTGTTGCATCAGGGCTGCTGCTGCGGTCTTTTTGAGAGCTGGGACTCATAGGCACTGTCAACATTAGTATGCTGAGACACCATTTTGATCTCTGTTGCTGATTCCCCTGCTCTGATAACACGCTAGCTGCTGTCTTGTTTCCTTTCTGAACTGCTTTCTCCTGCTTGGGACAAAAGTTGCTTTTTTTTAATCTTTAAATTGTATATTTGACTTTTTTTTTTTTAATTAATCACCCTCCTGCTCACACTTTCCCTCTAGGATATAGAAATGTGTGCAGGTGTATCATGCAACATACTTCATTTAAAATAAAGGCTGCTTTGCTAGTCATTTAAAATGTTGAGAGACCAGGCCTTGTTTACATGAAACAGTTCAAGGTGTTGATGTTTAACACCCACCCCACACCCGTACCACAAAGGTCTATAAAAATGAGTGGGTATAAAATTGTGATCATGTTTAAAAATGCATGGCTAAGGGTTTGAAATGTGTGGACAAGGCTATTGTAGCTTCTGTCTCTGGCATGAATAGTTGCTTTGACCATGTTCTCAGATCCTACCGTACAAAAGATGCAGCTCAGTGACAAGAGAGGAGTATAAAGGACAGAAGTGTTGTGCAGAAACCTCTTCTCCCCTCTTTTTATTTTCTTTTTAAAGAAAAATAGAAGCAAGGATGTGCATGTAAATAATTTCTCTTAAAGATGAGCTGTGTGAAATGTGGATTCCTGGACATCAGAGGAATGGGACTAGGGATGGCTGGGAGCTTCAACTGCCCAGCACTGTGCCCCAGTGCTGGGTTTGTGAGCTGGCTGCTCACACAAGGAGGACTTTTGCTATCTAGAAATTAAATATTTTATTTGGATAAGTAATCATCCAGTACAGCAATGAGGTTTGCCCATTTGCATGAAGTATAATCAAGGGGTGATTCTAAGCATAATGCTGTTTACTGAAATGCTCATAGTTTTAGAGGGACATCATCTCCAGATTGCTGGTGTGACTGTTTGACTATGCCTCATTATTTAGGGTTCCAAAGCTGACTCTCCTCCACAAGTAAATGTGCATGTGCTTTCCAAACTACACTTGTTTGGAAATGTTGCTTATTGCTAAGTGCACAGGATAAGTAGTTTAGTTTCTCCATGTCTCTGTATCTCTGTTCTTGTCACTATCAGATATATTGGCTGGCCCTGTGTGGAGCCAGGAGTTACACTTGATGATCCAACTCAGGGTATTTTACGATTCTATAATTCTATATATTTTAGAAAATAAACCTAGAGTTTGCATTTTTTTAACAATACTTGCTAGGCTTATAACAGATTCATTGGAGGAAGTTAGTCATCTACCTTATTGACTTAAAACTTAGTGATGTTACTGCTCCTTACGTTTGACGTTAGACACACTGGAGAGGTGTCTCAAGTTTGCACAGGTTTTGTCATACAGGGTGGCAAAGGTGAGCTGCTTAGGTGAGTCTCCCAGCATTAGAAACAATCTAATTTCAGTGTTTTACCATTCTCAAAATATACATATGCTGGTTACTTGTATCCAGTCCAAAATGACGAATTAGAGCAGCAACCACTTCTGACCACTAATATTTGCTATGTTCTTGGTTTTTTTAAATTTTAAAATGCTGTTTTCCTGCATTTGTTCTGAACAACTGACTCTTAAAACATAGAGTGTTTTGTCATTTTTCATTATACTATGTGTATTTTATTTTGCCCTTTTCATTTTGTCTGGAGCAAATGTAATGATTCGCTTATTATTATTTCACAGATTCATTTAATTTACTCTATTGTTCAGGGGAAAAAATACTGAATGGTGGGTGGTTTCTTCCCTGAAGTCTTTTTCCTCTTTTAAATTTAAGCATCTATAAGCTTTCACAGCAGTGAAACTTAAACATACATGCAGATGATGACATGGTATGCTGTGAACGTATCATTGTGAAATGGTCTATATTCTCTGTCAAGGACCTGTCATCACACGAATGCCAGCCATAAAGAACAGCAGCTCTGGCATCTGGCATTAAGCATATGGGTCACTCTCTGTGTTTATGCCATTTTTTGCTGGTCTAGGCTATGGCTTGTGGGCAACACTGAATTTTCAAAGTCCTCTTATTGCCTATTTATAATCGGGAAGACTTTTGCTGCATCTACAAAGTTAAGAGAGAACCATCACCTTCAGAAGTGGGCTTCCCTATCTCCTCACCTTTAAACTTACTAAATAGGGACTTCCTGGAGGGATAAGAATGAATTGTTAAGTGGTGTTGATTTTGCTACCTTACAAGGAGTATCTGTATGGTGAGTTACAGTTTGATCTGATAAAAAGGCATAGTTAAGCTATCTCTAAAATCAACAGACATACAAAATTAATGAGAAGGCTCTGAGACTCTATCCTCAGCTTCTTGTAGCCCTGAAATATAACCTTCAATCCGCTTGCCTTGTCTCAGACTTTTAGGTTAGTATTTTAGGTTTACCATCCGTGGTGGAGAACTCGTCTCCCACCATCCTGCTGTTGCCCTCAGTTTGTGATCAGCAGGTTTTCTGGGCCTGGCAGGCTCCCATGTGCCTTTGCAAGTCTCTGTCCTCTCCCCGCCCCCC
>VZTU01022879.1:1432-24824 GCA_013400835.1 Zapornia atra
TCCTCTCCTCTCCTCTCCTCTCCTCTCCTCTCCTCTCCTCCTTTAGTCAGTACCTCCCCAACGTTGGTACAACAACCCCAAGGTGTTTTTGTGCCAGTGGTCAATCTAGGCTAGAGGATCTCCATAGGTGTTATTGGAAAAGCATCAAAAAAACACATCAAAGTGAGGTGAACCAACAGTCTTAGTATCATCTACAGAGAGATCTGGAAGCACCAAGCTTCTTCCAGGCCCAGAAATCACCTCTTCAGGCACAACTGAATGGGACAGCTGAAGAAAGGAAGGGGAGCAGTGACTTCTTTCTGTTCACTGCACTGTACCTGCTCCAGAAGAACAGTCACAACAGCAGTTCCCGTGCCTGTGGTTTTCCATCAGCACCACAGTCACCCAGAATGGAGAATTCAGTGTGATGGAAAGAAGAGAAAAGGGGGAGATGATATCCATAGGAGGAGAAGAGGGAACAGCTACACTGTCCCACCATGTCCTCAATGCCTGACCCCTTCCGAGTGGCAGCAAGCCCCTGGGGTGGCGTTGGGACCACCGCATCCTCTTCCCAGGTGTACTGCACCTTCAGCTGAGGTCTTAGAGGTGTCTGTTAGGCCTCTGCCCTCCCACTGCGGTGCTGCTACTGGTAATTCCACCTCTGGGGACAGCTTTCTGGCATCACTAACACTTACGGAGAACTACAACAGCCCTTTGCCCTCCCAGTCCAAGAGCCCTACAGAGAGATCTGGAAGCACCAAGCTTCTTCCAGGCCCAGAAATCACCTCTTCAGGCACAACTGAATGGGACAGCTGAAGAAAGGAAGGGGAGCAGTGACTTCTTTCTGTTTCTGTTTCTTTCTGAACCCCCCTCAAGGGCTCTTGGACTGGGAGGGCACAGGGCTGGTGTGTAGCAGGCCCCTCCACGAGGGGCCTACTGCCCCACAGCCCTTCTCCTCTCTCTGCCCCAACCACCGGCCTGCCTGAGGTACGTGTTGCTGGTGTTTGCCCCTGTTGCTGCTGGTTTTCCCCCCTCTCCCTCACTCCCCCTCTGCCTGTCTCTCCTCCTCCTGCCCGGCTCGGTAGCAGTTTCCTCGGGAGTGTTCAGCTAGCTGACACATTTGCCACAGATGGATGGTGCACACGGAGACAGCTGTCACTCCCGATTTGCGGCCCACTGCGTGACAGCGGGGCTGATGCCTTCTGAAGGGCCGTCTCACAGAGCACATGCACTCTGACATTCTTCGAGATGAGCCCTACAGACACCTCTCAGTGGACCTGGGGAGAAGCTAGCTAGCTAACCCTTCCCGCTCCCCCCCCCTCCCCCAAGCAGCCTGCAGGCTGGAGGAAAGCAAGCACGCTGGTGTGCACACACACACACACACACACAGAGACACCCCACAGGCCTCCTCGGGTAGTTCTGTGCCACCACTGGCCCGCCAGGTCCCAGCCCGGCTGTTTGCTCCTCACGCTGGTGTATGAAGTGAGGCGGGCTGAGGTTTGTGAGAAGGAAAGGTCACCAGCAAGCTGCTCTTTTCCCCTTTTCCGCCTTTTTAATTGCAGGAGGGAGGGATCCATGGGCTCCAGCCTCACTCTGCCACAGCAGCTGCCTCCAGCCTCTTGAGCTCCTGTCACAGCAAAAGCCAGTAGGCTTTGCGGCCACAGCCCCGTCAGGCCTCTGCCTTCTCCATCATGCAGGGTGGTCACCATCACTGATGATGGTTTCTATCACCTGTGACCCACACAGAGACATGGAAACTCCCCCTCTCAGCAAGGGGGTTCCCCAGCTCCCCACAGCAGCACTGCACAGGGAGGTGGGGCAGGCTGCCACAACTGAAAGAGCTGGCAGGGCCTGGCCCAGGCTGCCCAGGGAGGGGCTCAGTCCCCTTCCCTGGGTGTGTTTAACAGAGGGGAGATGAGGTGCTCAGGGATCTGGTTTAGCTCAGGATGGGAATGGTTGGAATGGCTGCAAGTCAGAGCAGAGGAAGTTCCCCCCCAAGATGGGGCAGAACTTTTCCCCAGTGAGGGTGAGGGAGCCCTGGGACAGGCTGCCCAGGGGGTGTGGAGTCTCCTTCTCTGGAGAGATTCCAGCCCCGTCTGGACGCCGCCCTGTGCAATATGAGCTGGGGAGCTGCTTTGGCAGGGGGTTGGACCCCAGGAGCTCTCCAGGGCCCTTCCAACCCCTGTGACTCTGTGATTCTATGACTTGATGGTCTTGAATGGCTTTTCCAACCCGGTGACTCTGTGATTCTGTGAACTGGATCCTGACATTCCCTAGGGAGGTTCCTGTCACCAGCCTGAGCCCAGCTCAAGGTGAAGGCAAGGCTGACTTAGCCAAGGTGACTCCTCTGAGACCAAAGCCCTCTGCCCTTAGCCCGGCTGAGGCTCATTGTTTCAGGTCCCAACCACCTGTACATCTCCTCCACAGTCACATGTAGACACCTGAGCATTCAACTCTGAGCCTCTCCACAAAATCCTTCTGGCAGGACTTTCAGTTGGACAGACAAAGCACAACAGAGGAAACAGTCTCAGCTTTGGGCAGAAGGACTAATTCTTCAGATGCTAGACTCCATGGGAATGGGAACTGGTCCTGTCTTTGGTCCTCAGAGAAAAACCTTCTTTCCAAAAAATGGGTATGAACAGCTGCTAATTGTCCATCTGACTTCAGGGAGGTTGTGGTCAAGGCAACAGGTCTTCCTGAAAGGAAAACAGAAAGTTTGAACTAGACCTAGAGAATATCATCTGAGCCCTTCTGGAACTGACCTGAGACTTCCCAGTGTCTGTGCCCTGTCCTGTGGTACACAGGAATGCACTGGCTGCACAAGGTCATGCCAGACATCCTTCTAGTAAGGTTCCTAGTGGTGTTCCCCAGGGCTCAGTGTTGGGTCTGGTCCTGTTTAACATCTTCATTGACGACCTTGATGAGGGAACAGTGTCCCCCCTCAGCAAGTGCCCCATGATCCAGAGCTGGGAGGAGTGGCTGACAGGCAGGACACTGCGCTGCCACCCAGCCAGGCCTGGCCAGGCTGGAGAGCTGGGCAGGGAGACACCAGATGGGGTTTGATAACAGCAAGTGGAGAGTCTGGCCCCTGGGAAGGGATAACTGCTGGGATCAGGACAGGCTGGGGGGGACCTGCTGGAGAGGAGCTCTGTGGAGAAGGACCTGGGGGTCCTGGTGGGGGACAGGGTGGCCATGAGCCAGCAGTGTGTCCTGGGGGCTGAGAGAGACAAGGGGATCCTGGGGGGCATCAAGAGGAGTGTGGGCAGCAGGTCACAGGAGGGGACCCTCCCCCTCTGCTCTGCTCTGGGCAGGCCCCACCTGGAGTGTTGTGTCCAGTGCTGGGCTCCCTGGGATCAAACAGCCAGGGATCTCCTGGAGAGAGTCCAGAGGAGGCTGAGGAGATGCTGAAGGGCCTGGAGCATCTCCCCTGGGAGGAAAGGCTGAGTGAGCTGGGGCTGTTCAGCCTGGAGAGAAGAAGACTCAGGGGGGACCTGATTAATGTTTCTCAGTATCTGAAGGATGGGATGCAGGGGAAATGGGCAGCCCCTTGTCAGTGTCTGTGGGGACAGGACAAGGGGCAATGGCTGCAAGTCAGAGCAGAGGAAGTTCCCCCCCAAGCTGGGGCAGAACTTTTCCCCAGTGAGGGTGAGGGAGCCCTGGGACAGGCTGCCCAGGGGGTGTGGAGTCTCCATCTCTGGAGAGATTCCAGCCCTGTCTGGACACCGCCCTGTGCAATATGAGCTGGGGAGCTGCTTTGGCAGGGGGTTGGACCCCAGGGGCTCTCCAGGGCCCTTCCAACCCCTGTGAGTCTGTGAGTCTGTGATTCCTGGGTCATGTTCAACAGTAGAAACCTGGGGGAGAGGACAAAAGCAGAGCAAACTTATATGAGACTTCTCCTGGGGACTCTCCATGCCTTCAGCCAGTCAGAGCTGAGGGACTTTCTGCACCAGATGTGATTACTCTGTATTTAATAGCTTCTGGTGGAGTTCCTATCCTAGCAGTGCCTGGCTAGTTCTGCTCACCCATCCCCTTCGAAGCCTTGGTGAGCCGTTTGTGGCTACAGGAAGAACTGGAAAGCTGCAGGGACATTAGTTATCCTGGTTGCTTTGATCCCTTGACTCCTGTTCCCAACATCTCGGAGCAGATTGGGTCTGCTGTGTAGACACACACACACAAATGTGAGGTTGCACCAGGACTCAGCTTTGCTGGGTCCTTCAGCATGAAGATGGGTGTCTCCCATCAAGCTGGTCATGAAGGCTGTGGTCCAAAGCAGGCAGCAGGTTACCAGCAGGGAGGGTTTGCACAGCAAGGGTGTTGCCTTCGAACTTTAAGGCTGAAAGCTGCTCTCCTACCTGGGCAAGGTGTGGGAGGTGTCACCAAGCTGGTGTCAGCACGGGATGAAGGTTGCTATTCAGATGGGGGGGTGATCGGTGGGAAGGGGGGGACAGGCAGGGCTTACCCAGTGTGAAAGCTGGCAGAGCATCTCCATTTGTGGCCAAATATTAGGAGAAGTATGGACCCAGTAAGAAACTCCAGCATCGGAACTGCACATTCAAGGTTGCTGGAAGAGTCATTGAAAACCTTCAGAGGCTGAAATGGACCCAAGGGTAGTTGAAACTAAGGAGAAAAGAGCACTGCCATTTCCCTCTGGATGAGAGCTCCCCAGGAAGGCAAAGACCTTCTCTGCCTCTGGAGAAACTCACCTGTACTTTCCTATCAAGCTTTCTCTAAGAAGATGGGACCTCCCAGGTGGGGGCTGTGGGTGTAGCACCAGTGGCTCTGAGAAAGGCTCCTGAGAGGTGATTATGCTCCTCTGCTGGAGACAAGAACTATGGGCTCTTATGAAATCTCAGGAGGTTCAGGTCTCAGCTGGTACCCTCAGCCTGGTCTGCCCCGTGGCAGCGAGTCCCCGGAGACTGGTGGGTGGTCCATGGTCACATCCTTCACTCTGACACAGCAATTTGAAATGAGGTTGGGAAGACCAGATAATTTGGCATTGCCATGGGTCCCTCTAGAGTGGTGCTGTGCATCTCCAGAACGTGCAGGGGCATGAGAAGCCATTAGGTTGTGAGAAAATGGGCCTGTGGAGAAACCATGGTCTGTCTGGACAAAGCATGGTCACCCCAGGCACTGGCCTCTCCAGGACTTTGGGAAGGGTGAACTGGTGAGGCTGGATTGCTGAAGGAAGGATGGATGCACAAGTTCCAAGGTCAAAGCCATCAACTTAGGCCATCTCTGATGAGCCAAAGGCAGCAGACACAAACCCTGTTAGAGCCTTCTGCCCAGGCAGACCCTTCTGTGCAGGCAAATCACCAACCTGACCCTTGGCCCCTCAGCTCGTAAGGTAGTTACCAGGAAATCTTTGCTCATGGGGCTCAGTCCCAGGTACCATCAAGCTAGATGGTGCTATTAGATGCCACCTCAAGGCCAGATTCCCCCAGTTTGTGCCAGGTGGAGATGGAGGGTCCCTCTTCTTGCTCAGCTCTGAGAGTACCCAAGGTTCCAGAACTGTTTCAGTTGGGTAGCGTAGCACAGTGGTATGTTTTTATTCCCAACTATTCTTCAAGGAGGTGGACCTGGAGGGCAGGAAATGATCTGGGTTTGCAGGCAGGGCCTGAGACCTTGTGAGCACGTTGTGAGTTCTGGGAAGGAAGAAACCAAGTTTATAATGAAAAATCTTAGGTTTTGAACCTTAACAAAGCACAAAGAAATCATAAAACCCCTCAGGAACCCATAATTATGGCCAAACGATTCATCTGGGCTGTACCTGACCAAGTGCACCAGAAGACAGCGTTCTCCAAGGATGACTCTGGGTTTGGGAGGGATGCTGTTACCCTGGTGCCCCCCTTCTGGGGACAGGCTTGCTCAGCAGGGTGGCCAAGTCACCTGCATGGCTGCTGGGAGCACCACGGCATGGCGCTGGGGTGGCAGCTCCTGGGCTGAGCCAGAGACATGGCTCGGGGCTTTCCCAGGGGAGCTCCAGCTGGAGATGCCCTACCCAAAATGGGAGACAGATGCACCCCGCTGGGCTCACAGCCAGGGGGCCTGGAAGGTGAGAGGAGAAGGATGGGTGCTTTGCAGTGGGGAGCTGGAGGGACAGTGGCAGTGGTACCAAGGGCAGAGAAGCCATCTGGGAAAATTTGGTGGAGAAGGTGGTGAAACGGGGATTGATGCCCACAGCCTGGGCAGACCCTGCTCTGCACAGCCAGCTGGGCACCCCAGCAGCTGGGGAGGTTGTGGAGGGGGAAAAGAGGGGAAAATTCCCCGTGACTGCTGGAGAAGGGTCCTCAAACCATCAGGGACACTGGCAGGAGCAGCAGTCTCCTGCCTGTCCTTACTGCCCCTGCCGTGGTGGTGGCTGGGGCACCCACTCACACCTAGGTGCCAGGGGCTCCCCACCTCCTCCCCTTCGCCTTGGGTGGGGAGGGGAGCTGCCCCAATCCCAGGCGCCAGGAGCTCCCCACCTCCTCCCTTTCACCTTGGGTGGGGAGGGGAGCTGCCCCAATCCCAGGCACCACACAGAGCTCTTCCAGGCCAGTACCCCGCTCCAGGAGCTGGCATCTCAGCAGCTTTGCACCAGTGTGGTGGCGGCTCTGATGCCCCAGGTGTCCAGTTGTGCTTCAGGGAAGGATGGCTGGGAAGCCCTGGGGGTCACTCCATCCCTGCCCCAGCCTGACAGCAGCGGGGGCATTCCTGGGAAGGGGGAAACACTTGGCAGCGGCGCCTGGGAGCGGAGCGCGGCCCCTCACCTGCGCGGCGGCCGGGCAGGCGCGGGATCAAGGCGAAGGCGCCTTCCCATCCCGCTGGCCTTGAGCAGCAGATGAAAGGGGCCGCTGGGAGCCAGGCATCACAAAAGGAGAGCGGGGAAAGTTCGGGTCAGGCAGGGATTTCTGGCTGGTGGGTTTTCCACTGAGAAATTCTCTGCTGCCTCTTTCATGATGATGAAGATCCTTTTAATTTCTTATTTTTTCTTTTCCCCTCCTTCCCCCCTTTCTCCTCTCCTTCTTCTTTTCCCCTCTTGCCAGGCTGATCGCTGGGAGCCGCGGAGCATGTGATGCATCTTCCATATAGGGGCAGGAGCAAAGCAAGACCAACTGATGGACGCCCTAGGGCCAGACTTGCAGACAATATATAACCTACTGCATGATCTAAAACGCTTCCCACTTTCACAGAGTGAACATCAGGCAGAGCAGAGCCGCGGCGAGGGCAGAGGAGTCCTGTGAGCAGGTAAGTCCTCCTTGTCTCCTTCCCCAGGAGGCTGTCCCAGGGAGGGGGAAGGTGTGAGGGACCGGCGAGCGGCAGCGCCCGGCTGCTGTGCAGGTGGGTGGGATGGGGCAGTTATTAGGGTTATTAGTGGGGGGGTTTAACCCTTCCTGGTGCCTGTGTGAGTCGGAGTTCAGGACGGGAGTGGGTGTGTGGGAGATGGGGTCTGGCAGAGCCCAGCCTCAGCCTCTCTCCCTGCAAACGCTGGGAGCTGGAGAGCATCCCAAACCCGCCGCCGGTTCGTTAGCTCCTATTTCTTGCTGTCGACGTGTGCCTGGGCTGCGGGCAGCACACGGCTCCTGCCTGGCTGCTCCCAGACATCTCCCACCCAGGCACCATCCCATCCCACCCAGCCATGCTGGGGCTCCCTTCACCCTTTCCAAAGGAGCAAAAAGAACCATCAAACTACTTTAAAAAGCACTTTTTGCTCAGCCCATCGGCTCCAGCCCCTGCCTGGCCGCTGTCACCTGCCTGTGCTGGAATCTCCTTTGTGAAGGGAACTGTTCCCAGCCAGGTGGGGAGCTGGGGGATGTGAGCTGGAGGGGATGTGGGCTGGAGGGGCTGTGGGCTGGAGGGGCTGTGGTGGCAAAAACGCACAACAAAGCGTGCCGGGCGAGTGTCAGTGCGTGGATGTGTGTATGGGGGGGGGTGTCTATTCAGCCCACCTGCTGTGGCTTTCCCCAGACTGTGTACCCGTCCTCACTGCAGGGGGAACAGACTTTGTGCCTGAGACAGTTTGTGTCGGGCTGAATGGCAACTAATCCTAGCAACAGCTCCCTGCTCTCTGTGGCCACGCGGAGTTTACAGAGGGGGGAGGTTCTGGTTTCCTTTGGGGTATCAACTTGTCTGACAGTGATGTGGGGACTGAGCAGCCCCAGCTGTGTTTGGGGCTGGGAACCTTGGTGAATTCCCAGACTGGAGCAAGCCCCCATGGTCACAGGGAAATCAGATGGTTGTTATTTTACACAGGTTAAGGAGGGACAGGATCATTAAAATGAATGGTTTGGGGCACCTCTGCTTATGCACAGATGAGAAAACTGCTGCATGTGTGTACAAGGGGGAGGCCAGGCTGCAGATGTTCCCTTGCTCCGTGCCTCAGTTTCCCCATCTGTGCACCTCACCCTCCCCCAGTCCTGCCCATTCAGCCCTGTGTGATGGTAACGTTCGCTGCAGTCCCGTGTACGAGTACAGAGGGGTCTGCCCAGGGGAGCAGCTTTCCATTGGGGTGTCAGAATCCAACAACAGATCATCATTAAAATTGTCATTAAATGGGGGAACTTAGAGAACCTGCAGTATTTAGTCAGAGGCACCTCTGCTAGCAGAGCCAGCTCTGCAGGGTGGTGCGGGCTGGAGAGGGGTGGCTGTGTCCCCACCACACAGCACTGGGACAGGGGGTCACCCAGGGAGCTGCCTGCTCCCTGCCCATGGACACCGGGGCTCTGGGCATGGCTGGAGCTCCCAATCCTGAGGGAACTGTGTGTGACCAGCTGGGTTACAGCCCTGAGGTCCGGTGCTCCCACAACACATGGGGCCAGAGATGTGCTGGGGAGGGGCAGGGGGGGCAGTTGTCAGGGATGGGGAGGGAGCTGGGGGTCTGTGCTGGGCATGGAGCCATGCAGCTCAGCATTGCCAGGGCCAGGCAGCGCAGGAAGAGCTGACACAGGCTCTGGGAGCCCTCTGCCCGTGTCCTGGGAGAGAAGAAGACACCAGCCAGGGGCTGCTGGCCGCTGCGTCCCTGGGCTCTGGGAACGGCTGAGGGGCCACTGGTGCCTTTCCCTTTCAAACCCTCCTTGGAAGCCAGTAACCAGATTCGCTCCACTGAAATGAGGGCAGTGCAAATTGCCCCCCAGCTTCCCAAGCCCCCTCCTCTGCCCTGCCAAGCTGGACGTGCTCAGCTTCCCCACCGCACAGCCCCAGTCAGGGGTACTGGGCTGTCCCCCCCGAGCCAGGAGGGGCACGCATCGAGCAGGACCAGGTGAGGGGGTGGCCAGGCAGGTGCAGCCAGGGTGCCCCATCCTGGCCCAGCCAGAGGGACAAGACGTGATGCCTGGGGTTTGTTTTTTTTACTCTTCTCCAGACCACAGAAAACCCCACTGATTTTCTCCTTGCTTGCTTGCTTGCTTTTCTCCTCTCCCACCCTTCCCAAATGTCATGTTTGGGACAAATGTCAGGGCACTTTTGGCCAAGGTGAAGCCAGTGTCAGCCCTGCCCCTCCTCCCAGGCCGCAGACTGGTTTCAGCCAGCGGGGATGGTTTTGGCAGGGGGAACATCAGGGGCAAAGTGTCCGTTCCAGCACCATCCCATGATGTTCCCGCTCTTGATGCTTTAAATACCACCATCTGGAGAAGCCTGCACCCCTGCAGTGCCTCGCCCTGCTCTGGGGATCATACCCTTGGTGCACCCACAGTCCCTGCGTGGCTGTGAAGGCATCACCTGTACGGGAAGCCCAGCCCAGCAGGGACAGGGTGAGCTCCAGAGCTGACAGCAGGACCCGTGTCCCTCATCTGCCACCACCGGGAGCTTGCTGGACCCAGAGATGCCCTCAGCTTGCTCCTGTCATCCCAGGAGGTGGGCTTGGTCACCCAGCGTGGCGCTGTGCCTGTGCTCGCCTCACGCTCTGGCTCATCACCCTTTGCCCTGATGGTTCTTTCCGCTCTGGCGGAGCAGAGCGGTGCCGCCCAGGGGGCTGGGGGAGCTCATGGGCACGGGGGGCAGAGCTGCTGCTGCTGCTCCACAGGGCAGCCTGGGAGAAGCATCCTTCAGGTGGGGGGAGAAAAGTGACCCGGCTCTGTTTCTGACATGGCAAGGAGCAAGCTGCAAGCCCAGCCAGAGAGAGCTGCAGACGGGGCCGGGAGAGCAGAGGCGCCCGCTCGCTCCCCGGCACGGAGAGGAAGGGGTGCAGGGAGCTCTCCTGGCCACAGCATCAGCCCAAACCCAGGGCAGCACCGAGCCCGGCACCGGGAGCGCTGGGAAGGGCTGGCAGAGGAGCGGGGCTGGCACAGCTGTGTGGCTTTCAGAGATGCTTGATCGATAGCTTCTTCCTAACGCTCCCCCACTCCCCCAATCCCCACATGCATTTTTCATGCTCACCCCTCCTGGGCAAAGGCTGTCTACGCAGGAAAAGGAAAAGAAAAAAACCACAAAACACAACAAACCACAAACCCAAATCTACTTTTGTTTCTCTGGTCCCTGGAGGTTGTTTTAGTTTAAGGGCCAATCTATAGATTCAGGGCTGGGAATATCTTTGCTCCACGAACAAAGAGGCATGAAAAAGCTCCCCAGAGCTTTTCTTAAACCTCTTCAAGTTGGCCCAGAGCTGGAAAAGGCTGGGCTCTGTATAGTGAGGCCAGGTCTAATGGTACAACGCTGTCTGGGCAAGCTGGGGAGGCTGGGAACGGGAGCTGGGCTCCTCTGTGGCTCTTCTTGGGTTCACAACCCTCCCAAGATGTGTCAGGATGAGGCAGGCAGCAGGGGGTTCCACAGAAACCCTCCCTGGGGTGAAAAGAGTCTTCAGGGCTCCGTGTAAGGAGACCTTGGGTGCAGAGCCACTGTGGCTGGGAAGCTCGGTGGGTCCCTGGGCAGGTCCTGCCTGGTCCCCCTTGAATAAAGCAAAGCTCAGATGAAGGTCTGGGGGTTTCCCAGAAGGAAGGAGAAGCCTGCAGGGTTCAGCAAAGGGCAATCTTTAGGGTGAATCCTCTTTTTCTGTTCCTTAGTCTGGGGGGCTGCTCCCATTTCACCCCCAGTTTTGTGTGGCACCAGTAAGACCTGGGAGCACCCCACAGCCCGTGCTTTGCCGGGGCTCTCGTGGCTCTCTCGTGGCACTGGCACCAGCCTGGAACGTGCAGGGATGCTGAGGGCCCCTGGCAGCTGCCTACCTGCATGTGCTGAAGGACCCATCCCCTGCCAAAAGGGCTCGGTGCTTCCCAGGGTCCCTCCCTGCTTCACCCCTCTTGCCCCAGGCCAGGCACAGTGCAGGCTGCTCTTCCCCCACCACCCTGGGAGCGCATTTGTGCCCGTGACACCCGGGGCCAGGCCCCTCTCCCACAGGGGCTGCAGCAACAGGGGCATCACACACACTGCCCCCATCCCCAAATTCCCAGTATTCCCTGTGCTGGGGCGGAGGCTCCACACGCAGCTCCCATCGCCCTGCAGCAGCTTTCCTGGACCGTAAAGAGCCGGGCCGGCGTGGGCAGCACGCAGGCAGCCCGCAAACCTCCTGCCCACAGCCCTCCCACCCCCCTCCGGGGCTGAGGCACCGGGGATGCCGCCGCAGCGAGACGGCGCGTCCGGGGAGCAGGGGATGGGAGCGCCTCCCCGCTCCGGCGGCGAAAGGGCACGGGCCAGAAATAGAAGGGGGAGGAAGGACACCGTGACCTTTCCAGCAGCCAGCGACACATAGAACTTTGTGGCTACCTGTAGGAAGGCGCGGGGCGGGCTGTGTGATCCGCTCCGCAGAGGGTGACGGCCCCTGTGAGCGGGACAGAGATGGCTGCTGTGCCCCTGGGGACTCCTGGAATGAACCTGCCAGTGCCTGGCTCTGGCAGCTGTGCAGCTCTGGACACACGGTGGGTTTGGCCCTGGGCTGGAGCTCTCAGGATGCTCCTGGAGCCGAGCAGGGAGGGAGGAGGGGATGGTGGCTGCCGCCACCATGCGCGGGAGGGCAGGTCAGGGCCACCTCCAGCTCCCCTGCCTGTAGCGGGCTGCTCCCCCTGGGATGCCCCTGTGCCAGCACCAAGGTGGTCCTGAGCAGGAGGGGACGGGACCCCCGTGCTGAGCCATGAGCGCAGCGTGGCAGCAATCTGAGACCCCCCCCACAACACACCTCTGCCAGGGGTCACCTCTGCTCCCGTGCACCGGGAGAGATCCAGGGGCAGCAGCAACCGTGGTCCTCAGCCATGCAGGGTACCAGGGGGCAGCTGGTCCCCACCCGGCCACCCCTCCGAAGGGCTCAGCACCACCCCCAGCCCCACGGCTGCAGAGCCTGGGAGAAACCCACGTGGGGGCTGCCCCCATCTCCTCCTCTTCCTCCCGCCGGGTGCGGGTGGCAGTGCCAGCACCGTGGGATGGAGTGAGTCAGCCGTGCCCACCCCCCCTCCCCAGCTGTCCCCCTGCTCACTGACCCGGGCGGGGGGATGGCAGCTGACTCCCCCAGACCTCCCCCTCACAGATGGCGTGGGCAGCCAGCACAGGTGGCCCTGCGCCACGGCAGATTGGGGACGGCTGCCTGCAAAGCGCCGGGGAAGGGATGCGTCCCTGCCACTGCTCGGGGACAAGAACAGGCCCCCCCCATGGCACGGGGGGTGCAGAGCCGAGGGGGGCACCGGGGACAGCTGCAGGTCCCCGTGCTGCCGTGCCCGGTGCCGGACGTGGCTCTTCAACACTGGCACCAGAGCCCTGTGAAACACCAAACTGAGGATCTGGCCAGGCGACAGGGAGGTGGGGGGTCTGCAGCAAAGGGGGACACAGGGACCCCCTCCCAGCCAGGCTGGCTGCAGTGTCACGGAGTTTTGGGAGGGTCTGATTTTAGGGAATCGCATTGAACGATGCAGTGCAGGGCCAGCATCTTGCCAGGAGCTTCTCCAGCTGCAGCTGCCCCTGGTCCCTCCAGGCAGGGCCAAGGCAGAGGTGGGTACCAGGCACCGAAACTGGGTGGCACGGGGCGTGTGACTGTAGGAGGGAGCTGCAAGGGAAGAAGGGGGGCACCCAAGGGCTGAATCACCCCCACAGGGTGGCTTCTGCCTCTCTCTGTGAGTGATGAGGTTCAGCCTCACCGGGATCCCCAGCCACGAGCTCCAGGGTGGGCACAGGGTGGGGATGATGGTGGGGCTGTCCCAGCCCGAGGGAACCCATGGTGGGGCGGGGGAGGGGGGGTGGTATCTTGT
Source organism: Zapornia atra (assembly GCA_013400835.1). Lineage (NCBI taxonomy): Eukaryota > Metazoa > Chordata > Aves > Gruiformes > Rallidae > Zapornia > Zapornia atra. The sequence continues at coordinate 14,557 of VZTU01022879.1, forward strand.
GCTGGAGCAGGAGCTGTCAGGGCGCAGCTTGTCGGCTGGAGCAGGTAAATGATTAATGCAGGAGAAACCCAGGCTGGGTCCTCATCAATAGGAAAAGTTGACATTGGGAGGGGAATTTTCACATCTAACCTTCCTCTCCCACCTCTGCCTCCCCCCTGGGGATGCAGGGCTGGAGCAAGGAGCCAGCCCCAAGCCACGCACGCACTCAGCCCCAAACCAGCCTCTCGCAAGCACGTTCTCCTCCAGCCCAGCTGGTTTTGCTCCCAGCCTGCTCCGTCTGTGCACATTAAAGCTTTTTCTAGGTCTGAACTGCTTTTGGCAAGCCAGGCTCCTGTTGGCCTATCCCTCTCCCCACCACCCTCCCCATGGCTGGCTCCCCGTCTGGCTCCTGCTCCCCCTCCCCGGTCGAAGCCCTGCCAGGGACATGGCAAATCAGCGAGAAGCCTGCGGGGCAAATCGGTACAAATGAGACCGAGCAAGAGGGTGGGGAGGGACGGCGAGGGAGGGGGAACGACTCCCGGGCTGGTGCTTCTGTTCCCGAGTTTGATGTTTCCTGCAAACAGCCCTGTAAATGCTCAGGAGCAGCTTTGGAAACCACCTGCCCCCCCATCTCGGCGGGGTCCCAGCCAGGGGGGACAGCCCTCACCCCGCTCCCCCAGCCTCTTCGCAGCCTCCTGGCCCCACGCAGGGACCCAGCTGGGACGGGAAAGGGGGCCGAGCTGTAAGTCCTGACATTTCAATCTGTTTTGGGGCTGGATGGGGTGGGCAGGGGGTGGAAGGTGCTGGGGGCAGCTGTGGGTCTCACGGCGGGAACAAAAACCCAGGGAGGACCTAGAGGGGGAAGCCATTCCCCCATTCCCCCCCATTAAAAGCTGCTTTCTTCCTTCGGTTTCTCACTCTCCCCCCAAAAATGCCCAGCCATCCCTTGGAAAGCCCCAGCTGGGGCCACAGCCAGGGAGCAGGAACCAGTCCCCACACAGGGGATGTGCAAACTGCAGGAAGGGGCAGAGCAACTGCTGGGCGTCAGGGGCACCTTCGTTCCCAAGTGATGCTCTTCGATCCACCTCACCGGTGACTTTGCAAGCCTGTACCTCCTTATTAAAGGCTCTCAGCACTGGGGAGGTCATATGGGGCCTTTCTGCTTGGGTTGCTCTCCTAATGCCGCGTCCGATCCCCTTCACCGGCAGCCCGCCACGCCAGGCTCTGGCAAGGGGGAGCTTGCAGAGGGGTTTGGATGGTTTCCCTGTGAGCGTGTGGTGGGTCACAGAGGTCCAGCTTTTCTCTTTCCCACTGCACAATGAAGCAATGTGTCTGGAACCAGGCTGGGGGGGGCACGGGGCGCGGGTTCATTCTGGTGTATGTACCTCTCTGGATGGTAATCAAGAGGAGGGATGGTGCTCTGCAGGCTCAGGGACGTGAGCAGTACTGGTGATTGGGAAAAGAGCAACACAGATGGAGGGGAATGGGTGGAACTGAGCAGGGAGACAATGTTCCCCATGTTAGCTGTCATTTATTCTCCTCCTTACTGGAAGCAAAGACTAAACTGAGCTGCTGAGTTGTTGGAGATTAGTTCCTGAAGTGCTGAAGGGTGGTAAGGAGGAATACACCTCATCACACCAGAGAATGTGTGTTTGCAGGGAGATCAGCGGTTAAATCAAGAGGTCACGGAATGGGGAGCAGTTCACAGCAGCCAGAGCCTTCTTTTTTTTTAAAAAAAAAAGGGTAAGGAAATAGGGTCAGTAAGTCCCAGATGTGTATCATGGAGGTGGCAAACCCTGGGAGCGGGATGGGCAGAGATTTTGGGCATCTGCTGGGTGCTGCCATTCAGCTGCACCGGGTCTTCCCGCTCTTCCCCATCTCGCTTGCCCTCCTCCATGGGGAGGATGTGGGTTCCCCTCTGTGAAATCCGGGATGGGAGGCTGTGGATGTATCACCCCATCCCATCCCCTTGGGTCTTTTCACCCTTTCCTGGAGCCCCCCCAGGGATTTCAGAGCCCTGCCCGTCCCAGAGGCAGTTCAGGGCGAACTGAATTTGAAGGGTGGGAGGCAAAAAGTCACCCCACCCCCCCCTTCCTGCTCAGGCACCTTGGGGACCATCACAGCACCTGCTCCCAACATGCCCATCGCAGCCCCTCCAGCGCTGCCCACACGCTGTGCCAGGCAGCCGGGCCGCGCGTGGTCCCGCGGCACAGCAAGGGTTAACGAGCTGCCTTCCCGGCTCAACGCACCAGCTAATAACAGCCCAGCAAGGAAAGTCCCGGTGGCTTTGCCTCAGGCCCTTATTACTCCTCCTGGTCATTCCTGGGCCAGTACAGACCCGGGTGGGTGATTTGGTGGCCAAGCGCTCCCTTCCCGCTTGGCATCTCAGCCTCTGCTTTCAGCCACAGCCCGCAGCTCTGGTCCCCACGCCGCTGCCCACGGAGCTGGGCTGGGGGCTGAGCTGCTCTGCCCTTTATTTTCTGGTGAGGGAGGGGGTTGGGGAAGGAGCTGGGACCACCAAGGAGCAAGACCACCAGGCAGCACCACCCTGGGACCCGGCACGATCTGTATGAAAAAGCCCTGACCGAACAACCTCACCCGAACCAGGCAGAAGGCAGAGGGTTGTCCTCTGCCCACAGGTGAGCCCACAGCATCCCAAATCTTCCTGCCTGAGATGGGATATGTGTTTCTGTGGGGGAAATCTGCCTGGAAGTGGAGCGTGCTCCCTCCCAGGGCCGGAGCTCTCCTGCTTCTTCCCTCGGCTCTGCGGGGAGCATGTTATCCCCCAGGAAAACTCAGAGCGTCTCCCCTGCAGATTTGCAGGTTTCCCTGTCAGCTGGCCTGGAGTCAGGGTAATCCCATCCCTGCAAGAGATCTTCTGGCTAGTTCAGCTCCTGCACCTTCACTGGAGAGGACCCCAAGCACCCCTCCTGCTCGGCAGCTTTCCCAAGCTCTCCCCAGCTGCAGCAGACCGTTTCCCCTTTCATTTAGTATTTCCCAGCTGGAGTTGTTTCTGCTCAACGAGGGATGGGGAGGGAGAAGCAGGAGAGGTTCCCAACTGGAGCCATTTTCAAGTGGGTTTTACCACGAGGTCTCTGAAGCGCACGGGTGCCGCAGTCCGTACCGCGCCCACGGCTGCAGGATTGGTGCATCACCCCCCCTCCCCCACCAGTTTAGTTTACCAGCTTTTACCTTAATTAAACCCTGTCCTCTGCAGGGGCAGCCCCTCAGCGGCTGGTTAGACCTTCTTAGGGTTTAAACATTCCCCTTGCTGGCTTGCCAGGGCCAGGAGCTGGCAGGCGGGAGCAGGGGAGGGCTGGGAAGGATGAGCCTGCATCCTCCTGGGGGCGGGAGCAGCATTGCAACAGACCCCTTTTCTAGGGGTGGTCGGGACCACTGGCCCATCTTGGCCATGTTTTGGCTAAAGAGAGACCTGTCCTCCAACTTAGGGGAGGGGAGATCTCTTGGGGATTGCCCTGGCAGGAGGGATGTACTCTTGTCTGTGCCCAGGTCTGTCCCCGTGACCTGTGGTCCCATCTCCTGCCCTGTCCTGCCCACCCCTGCCCTCCCAGGAGGGTCTGGCAGGAGGGAGGGGGTGAACAAGTGTGCCTGCTAGCTGGTCCATGTCCCAGGGACGCACTGAGGAAGCTCTCTGCCCATCCCAAAGGAGGGCTGGGTGGCTGCAGGAGGAGCTGCTTGCTCAGGAGGCCCCTGGGGACACTAACCCAGCAAGCAGCACTGGCTCTGTCCCACACGTGGCTGAGATGTGCAGAGGTCCCTGCAGGGACACCACGGTCCCTGACTTGCCATGCCCTGTGGCACAGGCAACTCAGAGCCTCAGGGAGCACCCAGGGTGGACTGGCCTCATCTTGAGCTCTGGGAAGGCTGGGGAGCAAGTCCTCCTCCAAGTCCTTTGCAGCCTCATGAACGATGAGAAGGCGCTGGGGTGAATTTACCAGGGGCAAAGCATGCTGGAGCAGCACCACTGGCTCCTGTGAGGGGGCAGCTGGCTGCCTGGGCAAGGGGAGAGAGAAGGATACTGTTTATGTGACCTTGGCAGGTCCCCAGACGTGGTCTCCTGCAGCATCCTCATGGCCAAACTGGAGACACAAGGCCAAGGTGGGTGAAAAGCTGGACTGGCAGGCTGCAGGGGTTGTGCTGAGCAGCACAAAGTGGAGAAATCAGCCAGCAGTGACCTGCCAGAGCTCAGCGTGAGTCCTGTGTCTGGGGTGGAGTCACCCTGTGAAGCAGGACGTGCCCAGGGCCAGCTGACTCAAGGCAGCCTCACGGGAAAGGAGCCGCATCCATCACATGCAGAGAGCCAGGCCGCTGCCTGAGGGGCTGAGCAGGACGCCTGGGCAGCTGTGCCAGCACAGCAGGCACATCATGGGACAGGGCTGGGAGAAAGGCTGCATCAGGATGGGGACCTGTGGCCACCTTTGGGGTGTCTTAGAACACAGAATCTAAGAGCCAGGTCAGCAAAAACAGAGCAGAGAGGAGACCTCCCTTCCTTGTAATTCCCATCCCCGGGGCATTTAAGGAGTGTGGAGTGCCCAGGGACAAAGGGGCAGTGAAGAGGAGAAGGTTTCTAAGGATTTGTGCTGAAGAACCTGACTGCAGAGGTTTGGGAAGGTCACAGAGCCTCCTGATGGGTCAGGGGGTGACAAAATGCACCTGGTTGTGCGACAGAGCCTGTTGCTGTGCAGGGGAGGTGGCAGGGAGCCCTGTGTCCATGCCCAGCCTGGGCACCCGAGCTCACAGAGGGGCAGAGGAGACCATCTGATGTCTGTGTCCTCACCAAGGGCCCTCACACAGCTCGGTGTGTGGTGGGAGGAAGAGGTGGATTTTCAGAACCAGGGCAGAGCTGAGCCCCACGCTGCCCTGCTGGGACTGCTGCCTGTGTGCCACAGCACACGGGAGGGACCGGGGCAGGAACACCAGGAGGTGCCTTCTGGAGATGCACCCAAAGCTCTGCCCAGTGCAAGGCTGAGAGGGCACCTCCTGAGGCACTGGTAGTAGGTAGTGGGATGCCACCCCGGGCTGTCAGAGCAGCAAGTGGAGAAACCTGTAAGTGGGTGAGGGGAGAAACTTCAGGGGACATAGAAACTGGCAGAAGTTATGGGAATTCTTCATATGCACTATAACATGCCCAGCATGAAGGTGGCTGTATCAAGCACCCTCCCAGCCCCTGGGAACAGAGGAGGTAACACTGGTGCCATTTGGACCTCCATAAGTCCTGCACATCACAGGCATCACACAGACCTTACCACATAGGGAACTGGACTGTACCTTCCTATCCCAGCTGCATGCACTTCTCAAGCACCCCCATTTCTCTCCAGACATTCACCCTCTTCTCCTGTTCACCATGCCAGCCTTGGACATCCTCTTCTTTGCATACCTTTGGGTATCAGCCACACTGCTGACCCTCCTGGCTGGCACACAACCACTTTCCCCTCTATCCAGGTGAACATTGTCATTTGGAAACTGATGTTACCTTCACAGATTTGGAGGTCTGTTTGTCACTGAGCCACCGACTCCACGGCTGGGAGCTTGTGGTCTCCTGGGGCTCCATTAGCAGGCAGAAGTGGAGGTGGAGGAAGACGTAGAGAACTCTTGTAGTGGGGCCCAGGCTCAAGCTTGTGCAGGTGGTTGATGTAATGTGGAGAGACAGTCTTACATCTCCTCAGCAGGAGATGTACACCTCCTCCCCTGAAGGGCCTGCAGCAGGAAGGCTGTGGTAAGAAAGCCTTTTGCGGTGGAGGACCCTCACCTCTCTGGAGAGCAGCCTGGAGGCTGTGACGGCCTGATCTCATCTCACAAGGAACCTGTGAGTTGTGTTGTGTGTCACAGGCAGAAGACAATGACTCTGAGCCATTGTCACTTGGTTGAACACCTGCCACCATGCGTGCTTTTCATAGGATGCTGGGGGTGCCCCAGGGTGACTTCAGGCTAACTGAGATTGAGGGACAGACAGCTGCTTTTTGGGGATGGAGGCTAGAAGCAGAGGAGCTCAGGAGAGGTCAGAGGCATAGAAACACCCCTTGAACAAGTGCACAGGAGGGAGAAGATTTTGACCCAAAATCATGGAAGTCTTGTATGCATGAGGGTGGGGTGGCTGTGGCACACAGCAGGGAGCACGCCTGTCACCTGGCCTGAAGGACACTCCACAGCTGGGTAGGCAGTCCCAGACAGCCTGCAGCTGGGAAGCTGGCAGTGCTCACAAGATGGAGCTACCTCTTGTCTGGGCCAGTGTTTGGGACTGGCTTTGGGTCTGCAGGTGGCCCTCACCAAAAGCTTCCAGAGAAGAGAACGTGAGCTTTCCCAACCAGAAAACCCAGATCACTGGGCTGCTGGAAAGCTAAAGGTTGGGAATCCAAATGCTAGCAACTTTTTAGCCTATGACTGTGACTTTGGCTTGCCCCTGGGATGTGAAGGACATGGTTTGGTGGCCCCACACATGGAGACAGGCAACCAGTGATGGAGAACCCTCCTGGTGGCAGCACCACACTACCGGACATGGGTCACAGCCTCGCACACAAAGACATGATGGGTGGGCAGACATGGAAGGACTGGCAGTTTGGGGCAGGTGGGAAACCCCAGGCCCTTCTGAAGATAATGTGTGGCTTTGGGAAAAGGAGATTTTGCTGCCACAATTGAGAGTGAGCCAGAGGAAGGCACACAGGATCCTAAAATCATAGAATAGTCTGGGTTGGAAGGGACCCCAAGGATCACAGAGCTCCAACCCCCTGCCACAGGCAGGGCCACCCACCTCCAGGCCTGGAGCTACACAAGGTTGCCCAGGGCCCCATCCAACCTGGCCTTGAACACCCCAGGGATGGGGCACCCACCCCCTCTCTGGACAGCCTGTTCCAGCCCCTCATCACTCTCTCTGCAAAGAACTTCCCCCCAATCTCTCCTCTCACCCTTCCCTCCTCCAGCTTCACTCCATCCCCTTGTCCTGCCAGTCTCTGCCCTTTGAAACAGTTGATTCCCCTCAGAGTTGATTCCTCACATCTTGAGGTGGGAATCATTTCCAAGCCCCCAAGGGTCGAGGGAGCAGCATGGTCTCACAGAGTCCCCTCACAAGAGTGGTTCAGCAAGGAGCTGCCCTGTGGAGTGAGGTCCAGGAGGTGCTGAGCTCCCAGGCCCCGCCCGCCAAGTCAGGCTTTCCTCCTCTTGCCAAGAGCCTGCTGCTTTGCCATGGCCAATTGCCCTTGTCCCAGCCTCCAATAAAAGCTTAAAAGCTCAAATCACACCACCCCAAGCTATGAAAACAAAAAGGGACCCAATATCCACTAATAGGCAAGCAGCCCCTGCAGCGAAGCAGGGAGCGCGGGCAAAGTGCTTCCCATTGATCCGTGGCTCCCCGCTGCCACCCGCTCCCCGCCCGGCCAGGCCTGGCCGGCTGCTCCAGCCTCAGTGCTGGCCAACAAGAGATAAAACCCCATGAGAAGCCCCAGAATGGGAGAGTCTGGGAGATGGCAGGAAAGGGATGGTTAGTGTGAGATCCACACACCCCCCCCCAGCTCCCCACTGCCCCATCCTGACCAGCACAGTCGTTGGTCATCAGGATGGGGAGATCTCTGGGATGGGAACTGCTGCTGACAAACAGACAGGGCCACACAGGTTGGTGTGATCATAGAATCACAGAATCACAGATTCACAGGGGTTAGAAGGGCCCTGGAGAGCTCCTGGGGTCCAACCCCCTGCCAAAGCAGCTCCCCAGCTCATATTGCACAGGGCGGCGTCCAGACGGGGCTGGAATCTCTCCAGAGATGGAGACTCCACACCCCCTGGGCAGCCTGTCCCAGGGCTCCCTCACCCTCACTGGGGAAAAGTTCTGCCCCATCTTGGGGGGGAACTTCCTCTGCTCTGACTTGCAGCCATTGCCCCTTGTCCTGTCCCCACAGACACTGACAAGGGGCTGCCCATTTCCCCTGCAGCCCATCCTTCAGATATTGAGAAACATTAATCAGGTCCCCCCTGAGTCTTCTTCTCTCCAGGCTGAACAGCCCCAGCTCACTCAGCCTTTCCTCACAGGGGAGATGCTCCAGGCATCTCCAGTACTGAGCACTGGGAGCATGAGGGACCTGGGCAGCTCAGAAGGAAGCACCTGGGCGGATATAAGTGCAGGAGTGTTGCCCCTGCAGTAGTCTGGGGTGTGTAGGGGGCTGCAAATGAATTCCCACCTGTGCAGGGTAGGACTAGCTCATGAGAGACCACAGGAGCCTGCAGCAGCAGGATGAGGTATGAGGCAGGAGGTTCATCTCAGCATCACTGAGTGGAGAAGAACTAGAGCACCTTTCCTGAGCCCCTCCCTGCACTCCACATCCTACAGCCATCTGGGAAAAGCTGAGGGCAGCCAATTTCCATGGGAGTGTTGGAGCTCCCTGGCAGCCTACACACAGTGTTGGAGGACTCAGAGGACAGCAGCAAAGAAGGGAAGGCATCAGTTTGAGAGATGGGGTCTTCGTTCTAGCCAGAAAGGCTCCTGGGCGTCTTCAAAAGCAGATCAGGACAAGTTCACAGTGTCAGGGCTTCTCTGATGGCCACACATGCTGCAGAAGCCCTCTCTTTTTGTCTCTCCCTTCCCTGAGAGGTGAGCATCGCTATACCTACCTATGGGTGAAGAGGGCTGCAGAGCTGGTTTGAATTGGTATGGGAAACCTGTCAGTCTGATGCCCTTCCTGCAAATGGCTGCTGCAGATTGGGAGGAGGCACAGGGAAGGGGAAGGGGTCTGGAAGGGTTTGGCCCAATGTCCTACTTCAGCCTAGAAAGGAGACAAAGGGTGTGCTGGTGAACCATGTGCCTGGAGGGTGGATGGGGATCATGGTTGTGGCTTCCTCCAGGCAAAGAGTTTGGGGACATCAAAGGAAATGGTGGGACCAACAAGCATGGGAAGCTGAAGGATGAAGCTCTGTGCAGTGTGCTGGGAATTCCCAGCTGCAGGATGCTTTGGGGGCTGAACATTTCCACTGCTCCAAGAGAAGCCCGTGCAGGTTTGCAGTGGAGAGGGTCACAGCCACGCTGCATGCAGCAGCACTCGCTCTGCTGTAGGGATGTGCTGTGATGGCTGAGGGGTGAAGAACGGTACCATAGGTGCTTGCCTTACATCCTGGGGATCTTCCTGGGACTGTTTATTAGAGACATGAGCTAGATGGATGGCTGATGCAATGCAGCTCAGGTTGTACGTGCTTCCCTGCATCCCTGTGTCTGGATCTCAGGCTGGGGCTGGGACTTCTTAAGTCCTGGAGCACCGGGGAGTGCAGATCTCTTTCCTGGGCATCTCTTCCTTCTTCCTTCCCTTTGTCTCTCCCTCTCTTTCTTCTCCCCTTGCCACTCCGCTCTCTTCATCTGACAGTGCCCCCCCTTCCTTGGCAGTCCTGGGGAGGAGAGCGGGGATGCTGCAATTCCCAGGCACAGGTGTGTGGTCCCCACCGCGCGCTGCCCCCAGGCACGGCCCCCACCGCCGCAGCTGACAGCCCACTGGAAGTAATGTGTTGTGGCAGAGAGAGGCTCAGCAGACCACAAAGCTCTGCTGGTGCGGGAACTGCTCAGCAGCCAGGAGCCGCAACGCCCGGCTGCCGGCTCCGCAGGGCCTGAGCCGGCCCTGGGGATGCCTCTGCTCTGCTGGAGCCGGCCCGGCTCACATGCCAGGCACTTCCCCACCCTTCTCCCTTCTTTTTCTTTGCTCTTTTCTCTTCTCCCCCCATTGCTTTCCCCCACTGCAGCGTTAGGGAGGTGGAGGCAGCCCAGCCGCCTGTCCCGTGAGGATGGCTCCCTGCTGTCCCCCACGCCACCTGGTGCAGCAGCATCAGAGGAGGAGGATCAGGTGTGCAGGAATGGAACAACCAGTTCCAGTCTCCCAGCAAAGATTTAATCTGCCTCTGGCATATAAACAGCCAATGTTTGTTCAACTGACCTGCAAACAGGCGGCGTGCATCGCAGCAGGGCCCGAGCACCCAGCCCCCCGCTCGGCAGCCTAGCAGGGCAGGGGTACGGGGAGATGAGGCAGGGCACGGGGGCACTGCCACAGCGGGCACGCTCGGGGCAGCCCGGGCTGGGTGGCTGGAGCCAGGGAGTGATGCTCAGAGGGACCCTATCCTGCACAGCTGCTGCCGCATCCCTTCTGCTCCCCTGAGCGTGGCAGTGCGTGTGCAGAGCTCCCAGGGCGCACCGGCGTGACGCACGCAGGGCGGCTCGGGGCTCAAGGACAAGCGTGGCCCCGCGGGCAGGCAGGCAGGCAGGCAGACAGGCAGGCGGGCGGGCGGGCAGGCGGGCAGGGGGG
>VZTU01022879.1:27714-39643 GCA_013400835.1 Zapornia atra
ACAGGGCGGCGGCAGGGGCAGAGATCCTGCCTGCTGAAGGAGCCGGTGAAGAAGGTGGCCTGTTCCAAGAGGAGGAGGATGACGTGTCCAGCCTGCTACGGGAGATGGATGCGGGGGAGAAGAGGGAGAAAAATGAGGAGGCAGGTTGCCAGGGCGACCCAGCTGAACCAGAAGTGAACACTTTGGTCTTTGGCTTCAAGAACAAGAGGGACAAGCCCTGCAAGGAGGTGGAGCCTGATTTCATCATCACGGATGTCTTCTCCCTCAAGAACCACGTCATGAAAAGCAGGGAAATGGCCTCCCCAGACCTAGAGGCTAAGCCAAAGCATTGCAAAGTGCCAAAGAAATGCCTGGCAAGCAGCGGGATCCTGATGGAACAGTGGAAGCTGGTGGCAAACGGGCAAAGGAGGAACACGCCTGAGGTCTCCCCACCTTGTACCGACAGCAACATCATCCCGTGCTACCCCCCTCCAGCCTACAGTGACTACCACGAACCTCAGGGCCTCAACCTCTCACTGCTGGGTATTAACTACCCATTAAACCCCAGCCTCTTCTCCTACCTGAGCCCCACCATGACCAACAGTGCTGCGACACACCCGCACTTGGCTCAGCTGCCCTTCCTGGCCTCCACAGCCCAGCTGATGCACCCACATGCCTCCCACTTCCAGCCCCTGCAGAGCCCTGAGCGCTCAGCCTTCCTTCCCCGCTTCTACTACCCCTTGCTCTTCGAGCACACCTTTGGCTCCACTGAAAGCAAGATGTCCTCCAGCAAGCCAGAGGCCCAACAGCTGGTGGGCTCTGTCATGCCTACACCACCGCAAGCCAAACCTCCCAGCGAGCCAACCAAACCAGGGCTGCTGAAGGTACCAGTTTTGAAGACGGGTTTTCCTTGGTCCAAAGGTGTCAGAGAGGAGCCAGCCTCTGAGCACAGCCACCCTGCCATGCTGGGGCAGGAAGAAGAGGAGAAATGGCTGTCCCAAGAGAAGGAGAGCAACCCAGCTTTGGGTCTCAACAACCCACGCAAAAAGCCAGCCACTGACATCTACCAGAACATGGTGGGTATGAAGGACAGTGCTTTTGCCCCCAGCAGTGTCCGGAAGGCAGAGTTACCGGTGGTGACCTGCCTGGAGACCAGCAGCCCTCCAGGCAACCCCCTGAAGAGGAAGTTCAATGCCAATGGGCTGGATTTGATAGGACCCGAAAAGCTGATGCCTGGAAAACTCAGCTACCAGAGCAGGTAAGGTGCCAGTGATGTCTCTGCCTCTTCCTCACATCTGGTTGGCCCTAAACATCATCTTCATACCCCAGTGTGTTACTGATTCCCCCACTTGCCTCTAAAAAAGGGGAGATGAGGTGCTCAGGGATCTGGTTTAGCTTAGGATGGGAATGGTTGGACTGGATGATCTTCAAAGGTCTTTTCCAACCTGGTGATGCTGTGATTTGTAAATGGTGAGATGAGTCTCCAAGGGCTGAGGGAGGTGGTCCATACCAATGTGCCCGCTCAGGGCTTCCTGCCCTCCAGGAAATGAGGGACCTGAACAGCCCTCAGGTGTGTCCAAGCACCTGGGCTATGTCACCACTCTCTGGCCCTTGCTTTCCCCTCTTTTATACAGAGCCAGAAGCGACGTGGTGTCTGTGCCGTGTGGACCTGCACTACCCAGGCACCAGCAAATCTCCCCTTTGGTCCCCAGGTGTCCCAGGGTTGCTGGAACAATCATTGCCTATTTTTAAACAGACACATTTGCATTCCTTTGATTTGCCTTCTGGTTCCAAAGCCCAGAGGGAGGGTCACATTTCCAAACATTTCCTTTTACCTGGGGCTAGAAATGTGCACAGCTCCTTTCAAAAACTTTCAGTCCCTCCCCTGGCTGTGCAGGTCCAGCTGTGGCTCCAAGAAAAAATGTCACTGTAAAACTAACTGCTCTTGGCACCCAGAGGAGCTTCATCTGGAGAAGCTCCACAGGGTTTTGCACCTCCACCTGCTCTCAGGCTGGTTGGACAGATCCTCTCCAACTGGGCTTTCAGGACTGTGGGATGGTCATTTGCATCAATGTTCTCCACTGCTCCAAGAATAAGAATAATCCAGGTTTGGCTAGCTGATGGGGGATCCCTTTGTGCTCAGCACCATGCCCCCAGACTGGCCTCTCCCTTTTGTTGATGGGTGTCATGAAATAGCCTGTGTCTGGGTCCGTGCACCTCCTGGGAGAACGATGCCAGGAGCAGGTGCAGCCAGGGCTCTGCATGCTCAGACCAAAGCCCCTCATTCCTCAGCTCACATTCCTCAGTCAGGAGCCCTGGCTGTATCTGGTGATGCGCCCAAGGATTTTCCTACCTCTTTCCCTACTGATTGTATCCACTTCTTCTCTGCAGTGGTTCAAGGGCCAACCCTGGCCACATCCCCAAGGCCCTGGACCACTGGCACACTGAGGTCCTTTCAGGGCAGCCTGAGGAACCAGAGAGGGGCAATGACACTGAAGTTCTTCCCTCTGTGGGTGCTGGCCTGGACCATGGCCTCTGCAAGCAGAGCAGACCCCAAGAGACTTCTGCCACCGTGACAGACTCTGAGGCCACAACTGTGCTTATCGGGGACCTGTCCAAAACCTTAGAGGAGTACCAAGAGGTGGAGAAGAAACTCTCTGATCTGGCAAAGGAGGACACTCCTGGGCAAAAAGAGCTGAGGGACCAGCTGGTCAAAATCCGCAGGGAGCTCTACCACATCCACCAGGCACTGGAGAAAGCCACCAAAACCCACGAGGGGCCCCTGGACCTCTCAGTGAAGAGATCCTCTGAAGGTCTGGAGAAGGCCCAGCAGGCCAAGAAGGAGCCCTGCAACGTAAGCCTGGGGAGTGAGAAGCTCCACGGCAAAGATGAAGGGCCCCTCAGCAAATGCCCAGCCCCCGGGGAGGCTGGGGACGGGCAGGGGCTGCCAACCTGCCTGCTGGAGGCTGAGAACAAAACCATCGACCTGCTGCTCAAGATGAGCCGCTCCGAGAGCCTGCGGGCCTCGTCTGAAGCGCAGCTGGGAGCTGTCCTCAAGGCGGAGGGCCTGGCGCTGCCCGTGCCCCTGGGGCTGCGGCACGCCATGGAGCCCTACTACAGCCGCACCACCAAGTGCGAGGCAGACTCCAGCGTCCTGCTCGGCTCTGACGGCAGGCCCGGCGCCGCCCAGGGCCCCCAGCTCCCAGTCGCCCCCGAGGACGGGCCCCTGGGCTGCCGGGCCGTGCAGCGCGCCCTGTCCTGCGGCCTTCCCAGTGAGACAGACGTGGTGTGTGTCCACAGCCCTCTGCATGCCGACCCCTGAGCCCACCTTGTTCAAAACCTCCTGGATCTCACTGAGCACCTCATGCTTCACCGTCCTAGTGTCCCACCTCTCTGCTCCCCCTCTTCCCCACGGATGAAAGCTGAAACACTGCCTGGCTGGGGCCACATCGCGTGAGGTCCCAGCTAGCTCCCCTGGCTGACTTCACAAGGTGTATAGAACCAGCCCCTGTCCTACCCCAGTGTCAAAGACAGTGCTCCTGGGCTCTGCGTGTCCCACAGTCTCAGCTCCCCGGTCCTGGAGCAACCATCAAAAGGGAAGTCACTGGCAGGCAAAAAAGGAAGCTGCTGAGAGCACCAAACGTTGAGCAGAAGGCTCAGCCAGCCCTCCCATCAGACACTCAGGGACTCCTGCCACCCAGCTCCCAGGACCTGTGGATGGGGGAGGGACCACAGACAGGGTATCTGCAAGGCCAACCTTCGCTCCAGCCATGGTGTTGTACTCAGACTGTCGCTGTCACCTTGTACACAGCACAGACATGGTGGCTTTGCCCCACGGTGGCACAGAGGGTCACAGCAGGGAATCAGATGCCCAGCTGGAGGGACCCAGAGGCCAAGTACTTTCTGCACTGTGGAGACAAGAACATCCTTCCAGCCACAATGACACGGGAGCCACCTTGCCACAGCTCTACACCTGGGTCCCAAGCTCTCCTGTGAAGGGCATTTGCCAAGTGTGGAGATTGCTGGGCTGTGGAGACTTGTTCCTGCCACTGGTTCTCCAATGTCTGGCTTCTTCTTTTGCCTTTACACAGAAAGGACCTTGCCTCCCTCTGCCCTGATGGTACCTCCCCGTGCAGACACAATGCACGTTCCACAAGGAGGCCCCAATCCTGCAGGATGCATCTCCTGTGAGTCCTGATCCATCAAATCATGACACATGGGACAGCAAAACTAGTGAGATGATGCTGCCAATTGCAAAGATCCTAAAAACAACCATGAAGGGACAAACTTGGCCTGTCCCAAGCTGGAATGATGCTGAGTGGCCACTCCTCAGAGTAACCAGGAGACAAGCACCTGGCCAGGTGCTTGCTGCTTGTGGGATGAGCGCTAGCCTTCCCTAAAGGCCATCTTCTCCCCATGCCCAGTGGTGGCTCTTGCTTCTCTTTGGCAGTCTGGTACCCACTGCAGGGTAGTTACACCTCCTGTCCCTTGCTACCTTGTTGAGCAGCATCTGCTCTGGCTCAGGATGTCCCCATGCTTGGGCCAGCATTTCTTGGACAGCGTGGCAGGTCTTGTGGGCTCTCCTCAGCTTGGAAAGGCCAGGAACCCTTTCCTCTCCCATCCTCCTTGCCCCTGGTGGGGTTAGCACCAGGGGCCTTCACTGACTTGACCTGGTGCTTGTTCTTTGCAATGGGAAGAGCCGGAATGGGGGACAGGAAGGCAGGACACAGGACAGCAAGCAAAGACACAAACAAGGTACCTACACAGGATGCCAGGGGAGCTTCACTTGCTGGCTCTTCTCCAGGCACAAACTGGACAATCTTATTGAGGGTGGCTGAAGAAAACAAGCCTGCATGTGGGACCTGGGACTCCAAAGTACTTTGATGGACCCAGACAACAGGAAGAGGGGACTCTTCTCACCTGATTGCTCTCTGGACAAAGTTTCCACCTTTATTTCCCACTCAAGGCCTTTGCTCAGGGCACACAGGCCTGTGGAGCCGTTGATCACTTCTCTCTGGAGAAAAGCATGGAGGTGGCATTCAAAAGGAGAAATGCTCAGCTCAGCACCATGGCCCTTCTGAGCCAACTCCAGGCCTTCCTGGTGGGCCGTGTCCTGATGCTTCCCAGCATGTCCCTGGCTCCCATAGGCCCAAGCGAAGGTCATGAGACCCCAACAGAACAGACCCCAGAGCTTGGGTCCAGGATCCTTGAGCCCAGAGCCCAGAGCAGGTGGCACTGGGCCTTTCTTTCTGGGTTTAAGACACCTTTGTGCACTGTAACACTGTCAGCACAGCAGCCCCCCCATACCAAGCACTTTGCTCACAGTACCCATTCCCAGCAGCCTGCCAGTCTCTCTCCAGCCTCTTCTGCCACCCTGTCCCCCTCCATCACCCTGTGCCCCTGTCCCCCACCCCGCCCCATCACCCTCTCTCACACAGCCCTGGCAGCTGCTGTTGCCCACATCAGCACCTTCCCATTCCCACATCTCAGGGCTCCCTACTCTCGCCCACACCAGCTTCTCTGTGCACCTTTCATGACGGGACCCTCACCCAGTGCACAGTAGGGCACCCACAGGCACAGCTGGAGCCCCTTTCTCCTGTGACATCCTTCCCTGCCCATGCAGCCTTTACGTCCCCTGAGAAACAAGATGTGTAGGTCCCTCCACCCACCCTGGAGCCCCATTTCCTCCCAAGCATCACGTTGTTTTTCTTAGCTGATCCCCACCCAGACTTGGGCACCTTGGAGGTCCAAGGCACCAGAGGGGTAGCTGAGCTCTATGACCAGCATCCCTGAGCTCCAAGCAGGAGATCCGTGCCCAGACCACCAGGCAGTGCTGCTTTTCACCCCTTTTTAGCTGAGCTATTGCCTGCACACAAGTCACTTCTCCCTCCCCAGCCCCTGACTCCATCCTGCCACGCTGAGCTGGATGCTGCCCTGCTCCGTGGTGCCCACGCTGCGAGCTGGGCTCCTCTGCTGCGAGCAGCAGCAGTGCTGGCAGCCCTCACCATGTCACCCATGGTCTCCCTCACCTCCACAGAGAGCCAGGAGGGCAGGTGGGAGGTGGAGGCCAATCACACAGTTATTTATTGTTCACAGTTTTACGAATGTACAAAACAAAAACCAAACCATTAAAGGGAAAACCTCTGAGCAGGAGTCGCTGCTGTCTGCTTTGTTCTCCTCTCTGGGGAGCCCTGCCTGCTCTGGGGGCATCCTGCAGCCTCTCCATCATGGCTTGCAGAGATCAGGGCCAGCCACCAGCAGGATGTGGCCAGATGCTGACACTGGCTGCACATGGTCACTCTTTAGGGGGGTGGGCTTTGAGTTTCTTCTGCTGAATCAGTGCTGGGACCCCACCAGCTTGTCCCGTGCTGGGGAGAGGGGGAGAGTCTGCTATGCCCAAAGGAGGAGAAATGCCCTCACAGGAGCCATGAGGGTCCTCATTCCTCCTGCAGAAGCCCCCACATGCACACACCACCTTCTCTGTTGGGCAGGAGCAGCCCAGCTCCCTTGATGAGGCCCCTTGATGGGGCCAGAGCACCAGAGCCTGGGTTCTACTGCAGGGAAGAGCAGGGAGGGAGTGAGGGGTAAAGTCCCATGTCCCCAGTGCCACCCTGCCACTCAGCCTCTGCACCTTGTCCCCAGGGGTGCTGGTGACACCCCCACAGAGGGGATGGCTCCCCTCTCTGCCCTGCCACAGCTGTCCAGGGCAGTCCCCTGCCCAAGGACTCCTGTGGCCCACCAGGATGAGACCTTGAGGAGGTGGCCAAGCTGGTGGCACCATTCCAGATGAAAAGATGAAAGCATTTACCTTTGCATTTAAATAATGGATGGGAGTTGAACTACCTGGGTGGTTTATCCAGCCTGCAATCTGCACCCCCAGGGCCCTGGTCCCACTCCAGCACAGGGCCCATTACACGGCTATTTGGTCACCCTAAAGGCATCTGATAGGCAGCCATTACCTGCCCCTTACAGCAGGCCTGCTCGATAGCCATCTTTCTTGGTCATGGTTGACCAAAGTCCCCCTACTTGAGTGTTCCCCCGACTTTCCTGACAAGCCAAGGCCAGTCCCAGTCGACAGCAGAAGTACCCAGCCAAATCCCTCCCCTGCCCTGCTGAGCCCAGCAGCCCCCCTTCTCCCAGGGCTGGGGACGGGGGTCACAGCAGGTCCCCAGCACAGCTCAGAGCCCAGCAGCTCCTGGTCAATGAGGCTGCACAGCTTTTATGGGTTTCTAACCCGGGGTGGGTACAGCTGCTCCTGCTCAAGTATTCCTTCTCCTCCGGGTTCAAGAGCGAAGGAGAGCTCAGGGATTGGGAGGAGGGAAAGTTTCCTAATAAACAAACCCTCAGGGAAGGCTTATCTTAGGCCAGGCAGTGGAAGGAACAAGATTTCAAGGTTTCTTGAAAAAAAAAAAAGAGGTGGTTGCTCTCCCTTGTCCTCCTGGTACAAGGACGTGGCCCCAGGGAAGCAAGGAGCAGAGGACTCTGAGGGGTTGTTTGCTGCATCCCCAACCAGCTTTCCAGCTGCCTTGACATGGCTGCGAGCTCCAGCTTGATGTGCTGCTGGGGTTGACAGCAAGGGGACACAGCACAAAGGCAGCCCAGGCACTCTGGGACATGGGGATGGGGACACAAGTTTGTGGGTGAAGGTGGCAGGTTGTCAAGTCAGGCTGCTTCTTGTGGGCAGGGCAGCCCCAAGGATGAGGTGGGAGCATCCCACAGCCCCCAGGAAAATACCACAGCCCCGGATTTCCCTGGTGTGGGGCAAACCTGGGAGATGGATCCCGTGATGGTACAGGGCAGTGGCTGCAGAGGGACAGTCCCTGGGCTGCGTGGAGGACAGCAGGGGCTCCAGTGGACATCACCTCCTCCTGCCACAGGCTGGGAAACCTCAGTCCAGAGATGGAGCTGAAAACGCCCTTGGGTTCACCCACAAGTAAAAGGTGGGGTAGCCACAACCCCCTTTTCAGGGTGAGAGGGTGCTGCCAGGCACTGGCAGGGTGCTTGCTGTGGCACCAGGAGGGACGGTGTGAGTTAACCCCTTGCACACACCGACTGCCAGCTGGGTGGGGGGCATCCAAGTGATTTGGGACTGCAGGAACCTAGAGGACGTGGCTGAAGTGACAGGGGGAAGGCAAGTGCTGAGGTGCCCTGCGTGCTGCCAGCTGGCTGTGCCCGTGCCTCTCACCACCCACCCGTGGCAGGGCTGGGGAGCTGGGTGCTCTCTTGTAACAGTGGGCTACCAGGTGGAACCAGCTGGGGACGAGAAGTGGTTCCTGCCCAGCACAACCAGTTTTCTCTTACCCCAACGGGGGCTGGCCAGAGCTTGGAGCAGTGGAAAGTTACCAAACGTGGCCTAAAGAAGGGCCAAGGTCGGGCAGGAGATTTCTGAGCAGACGTTTGAAGCTGCAGAGACAACCTGGAGCAGAACTGCTCTGTCTGGGCAGGAGGAAGGTAATGAACGGGCTCGGCAGGGGAGGCAGGGCTGAGCGCAGGGCACTCTGTGGGGATACCGGGCTGGGAGGACTCTGGAGCTGGGAAGACACATCAGAAGTTGCCCCCAAAGGGTCCCTGTCATCCCAGGGAGCCTGTCACAGCCCACCTTGGCTTCCCACCTGGAGAACAGCATGCAAGTTCTTCTTTCTGCCAAAGGACTTCATGCTGAGGGGAGTTTCCCCATGAGTGGTGGTGTTTTCAGAAGCCCCAAGCAACGTGTCCTAGAAGATACTAGCAGGGCCAGGAGGAACACCATCCTCTGCCTCCTCCTCAGCCCTCCCCTCAGCCTTGTCCCTCCCTTTGCTTGGAAGCACCCCCACACTGGGAACAAGCAGGGGAGGATGCTGCCTGCCCCTGAGGCAGAAGTGCCATCTCCAGGGCCAGTGGCACACCAGGGGAGCAGCACAGATGTCCTGAGACCTGGCAGGGGGCTGACAGCCCAGCCTGTGCCACCGCCTGCTGGCACCCAAACTGCAGCTCTCCTGGAGGAACCACAAGTGCTCCTCATGCTGCTGGGCTCATGCCTGTGGGAGGAAGAGGAGCAGAGCTGAGGCAGCCCAGGAAGGTGTCGCCCCACGCGCTGCCTGCAGCTCAGCTGGGCTCTGCTGTCCCCGCTGCCGGTGGCCCCTCGCCGCTCTCACCCTCACAGCCACGGCGGTGGCATCGCTGCCTCTGGCTCTGCCCTGGTGACTGTCCCCTGGCTCCAGGGACACGGCTGCAGCGGGTCAAGCCTGCTGCAAATCCTCCCACTCCCAGCACGCAGCACCAGAGGCCCAACTGGGGGCCAGTCCCAGGGGACCAAAGCTCCTGAGCTGCTCCTGCAGCCATGGTATTCTCCAGCCCTCCATGGCGTGCAGGCAGCGTGGGCAAGGGTGGGGAGCAGCTATCCCACCTCCTCAGCTTTAAGTGGAGGCCTGTGACTAGTGGTGTTCCCCAGAGCTCGGTGCTGGGTCTGGTCCTGTTTAGTATCTTCATTGACGACCTCGATGAGGGCACAGTGTCCCCCCTCAGCAAGTGCCCCATGATCCAGAGCTGGGAGGGGTGGCTGACAGGCAGGACACTGCGCTGCCACCCAGCGAGGCCTGGCCAGGCTGGAGAGCTGGGCAGGGAGACACCAGATGGGGTTTGATAACAGCAAGTGGAGAGTCTGGCCCCTGGGAAGGGATAACTGCTGGGATCAGGACAGGCTGGGGGGGACCTGCTGGAGAGGAGCTCTGTGGAGAAGGACCTGGGGGTCCTAGTGGGGGACAGGGTGGCCATGAGCCAGCAGTGTGCCCTGGGGCTGAGAGAGACAATGGGATCCTGGGGGGCATCAAGAGGAGTGTGGGCAGCAGGTCACAGGAGGGGATCCTCCCCCTCTGCTCTGCCCTGGGCAGGCCCCACCTGGAGTGTTGTGTCCAGTGCTGGGCTCCCTGGGATCAAACAGCCAGGGATCTCCTGGAGAGAGTCCAGAGGAGGCTGAGGAGATGCTGAAGGGCCTGGAGCATCTNAGCTGGGGCTGTTCAGCCTGGAGAGAAGAAGACTCAGGGGGGACCTGATTAATGTTTCTCAATAGCTGAAGGATGGGATGCAGGGGGAATGGGCAGCCCCTTGTCAGTGTCTGTGGGGACAGGACAAGGGGCAATGGCTGCAAGTCAGAGCAGAGGAAGTTCCCCCCCAAGATGGGGCAGAACTTTTCCCCAGTGAGGGTGAGGGAGCCCTGGGACAGGCTGCCCAGGGGGTGTGGAGTCTCCATCTCTGGAGAGATTCCAGCCCCGTCTGGACGCCGCCCTGTGCAATATGAGCTGGGGAGCTGCTTTGGCAGGGGGCTGGACCCCAGGGGCTCTCCAGGGCCCTTCCAACCCCTACGATTCTGTGATTCTATGATTCTATGAAAAGAGTACAAAGAGCTACAGCCTCTTCCTCTGCGTTCCCCTGCCTGCTTGTTACTGCAATTGGAGGTTTCCTTTCTCTCTCCTGGATGCCCATTTGCCCAGGGCAGACCCATTCTGCCTTTGGAGTTGCATCAAAGGCCTGGGAGAGAAGCACAGGGGGGGGTTCAGTGCCTAACAGCACTCTGGCTCTCACAGACTCACAGAACCACAGGAGTTGGAAGGGACCTCAAGAGATCATCCAGTCCAACCCCCCTGCCAGAGCAGCATCACCTAGATTAGATTGCACAGGGATCACCTAGACTACATCACTTGGCTGATGCTCCATGAAGGCAGCTGAGCTGAGTGGGAAGAGGGTTTCCTTCTGGCACTGGGGGCTGTGGCAGGGTGAGATCCCAGCTGAGGATGATGTTTGATCAGCTCCTGCCTTGGCCACCCACTCTCCTGCCTGGGGCCCTCACCTGCTGGGAGGGAGCTGATGCTGAGGAGTGATGCTGAGGAGTGCCAGCACCAGGGCTGGGTGCTCCCCTCTGCTGCACTCTTGGGGTGCAGGGGAAGATGCTGAGGGTCAAAGGGTTGAGGGGTAAATAGTTCAGCAGTGCTCCATGCCTCCCAGAGCCCTTCTCACTGAGATGAGTTTGCAGAAAGCATCTGTCCCCTCCCCACATCCCTTATGGCCATGGGACATTGTTCCCTGCCTGGACATGAGGACACTTTGCCTTCTTCTCACCAGCCTCCTTCAGCTGGGGTGGAGATGCTGCAGGAGCTGAGCCAGGGTGGGATGGAGGGACCCAGCCAGGGCGTCATGCCTGGCTCCCACAGGGACAGGATGGTGCCCAGGGCCTCCAGACACAGGGTGGCAGTGGGGACACTGCCACCCGGGCTGGAAATGGGGACACTGCCACCAGGGCTGGACAGGGCTCCCCAGGGGGCTGCTCCCCACAGGAAAAGGGCTTTGTACCAGTGCCCCGAGGTGGTGCAGGGCTTTTGGCCCTCTCTGGCACGCTCAGTGTCTCAAAGAGGATTAACCTCCTAATCCTTCTGTGAGCTTGTGGGAGCGGGAGGCTGTGGGGGAGGCACAGCCAGAGCATCAGCTCAGCCCTTCTCAGGCCCCATGGGGTGGCTGAGCGGCAGCAGCGCCTCCGGGGTGCCCGTGCTGGCTGGAGGACAGTGCCCCGGGAGTTTTAGGGACCAGAGTAGGTACAAGGTCCCTTCCTTGGAGGGCTTTCTATGGTGCCTGGAGAGGAGCTGAATTCCTGCGCTCTCCTCCGTGTCACCAGGGTGAGGAACCCTCTGCCCTGAGCCCCGGCATGTCCCCGGGTCCCGGGGGGGTCAGTGGGCAGTGCAGCTGTGCCCAGGGCTGTGCCCAGGCTGGGGATCCCGTTTCCCGTGTGTGGCCGTGCGGCAGATCTCAGCTGCCCGCCCACAGCTCCCGCACTGCCCGGGGCGCCCCTGGCTGCCGCGCACACAGATCATCGCCTCTCTGCTACCGAGTGCCCATCATCCCCCGGCTCTGCAGACCGATGGAGCCGCCTGCTGTCTGCACAGGGAAACGGCAAGTGCAGCCCGACAGACAGACACCCCCC
>VZTU01022880.1:0-146013 GCA_013400835.1 Zapornia atra
TTTTGGCTTTCAGCAATTCAACATTTATTATGAAAAACTGCCTGTAAGTTGGTTTTTTCCTTGGTGGAAACCTAGAACTGATAGTTGCTTTCATTTTGGCTTAGTATTGAGTTTTGAGAGTTTAAAAGAAAATAACAAAAAAAAAAAAAAATCAACATTAAAAACCCTAAAACAAAAAACCTACAAGCTTATTACATTTTCTTTTCCGCCTATCATCCTCCAAATTAAGCATCTACTCCTGCTAACAAATAAGTCTGATGAGCAGTGCAAAGCACTTGGAATTCTTTCCCCCCAGAGAANTGGAATTCTTTCCCCCCAGAGAACTTGTGACAAGTAAACAACATATCACAAAAGGCTGTTGACGGCAAATGAAACAGTACCATGATTTGACATAGTAGAATTAATCACAGGGAATGGAGTACAAAATTTTACAAAGAGGCAGATAGCTCCTTTAAGGCTGAAAACCCCAATTCTTAAGTCAATAGGAGTTGTTAACAGCCATTTTTATGCAGGTACTCCATGTGATGGCAGAAGAAAGTTTATGATCCCATTAAGAGTGCCAGTGAGTGATCAGTAAAAAGCCATCAGTTCTCAATTCATCTCAGTTCCTTTCCCTCCCCTTTCTGTGTCTGATGCCAACTACTCCTCCATAACTAGCAGGAACACTTCCATCCTAGAGAAATACACTTTATTGCACTTGAGCTCATCACCTTGGTTTCCTGTGTAACCGGTACTTCATTAACCCTGGAATATGGAATTTGAACACAAAGAGACAAAATGTTATTATCCAAACACAGATTTCCAGGAAATTTAACATATAGTGTGTTAAATTCCTGGACTATGTGTGAGGTCCATCATGGTCTGAGCCTATCTAACTTCCCCAGATACAACTTTGGTTGGTTCTGAGGCGGAGATTAATAGTTCTGCATTTATCTTTGCTGCTAAATTAACACCAAGGAAACAGGAAAAAAAAAGCCTCAAAAATAGCAAAATCAGCTAACTGAATGGTCAGTCAGAGTATGAAAAAAATGTGTTATGCTATACCTCATCTAAAAGATATCCTAATGTTCAGGTAGAAATAATTCTGTTAAATCCATTAGCATTTGTTTCAAACTGATATAGACTAAGTTACCTCAATGGCACCTTTGGGTTTAGCAGTTTAGGAAAACAAAAGCTCCTTTGGTTTTACCTGACACTTGGTGGCAAACTTGACATTTTCTGATAAATAAAGCTTTGAAAATTTGAGAAAGTTCAAAAGCTAAATGAAGGATTTATGATGAGCTTTTTGTGGTTTTGGGTGATTTTGTTGTTTGAGCTTTTTTTAATTCAGAGAGGAAGCATATACGTTCCATGCATTTTCTGATAATTCCACATCTAGATCTGCTCATCAGGCACAATTCCAGTTACAAAGGCTTATTAATAGGCCTAAGTGTGCATGAGCTATCACACATCAGAATAAATAGAGGAATAATTTAATTTATAATAGTAAAATATTTAATGCAACTAACCCATTGAGCTTTCCCAATCCATTTATTCCCCAAAATCAGTAATTGGTATGGTTTATGTGACATAACTACACATCCATAGCTGATAGATTGGACAATTTTTTTTCTTTTTTGATGACTAAGGGTATTACAGGCATACAAATAATTTGAAGTGACTTTTTCAAGGCTAACACAGTGTTTAAATATGCTTCAGCGTGTCAACCACCTGCCAAAACTTCAGCTGCATCAAGCAGTTCCAGATCATTGGAACTCTAATTATTATAAGCACAAGTGGCTCTTGGAACAGCAGTGAGCTCTACATGACAGTGTTGGCAAGCGCTCTACAGGCAAATGAATTAAACTCCACTTGCTGATTCTGATTACTAGATCATTCACTATTTTCTGATCATTTGCTTTCACAGGAAATTAGTGGCAGGGCTGGATGTTTCCAACATGATAGAAGGAAGGCGTGTTAAAAGAAAAAGACAAAAAGCCAACATACCTAAAGCACATAAAGGCATAACACTTTTCTCTATATATGCCCATGTGGTAATGAGAAACTTAAGGTGATGCATTTAAAGAACCTGTATTTCTTCACGATGCAATAAGCAATTTTTATTGCATATTCCTTGCCTATTACAAACACAGAGTAGGACACATTAGCTTAAAACACCTTTGGTGGTTATGGTCCCCTCTCTATTAACACCATTCACACTGTGTGACAGGAAAGCAACTGTAACATAAACAGTTCATTTCTGCCTCCCCACAGTGATTAAATCTTTATTCTAATGTCAGGTGTTTTCAGGCCATGATGGTATGTTGGGTCATGATCTATCTTGTCTGCTAAACGGGAGGTAATTCCCAAGACATCAGCAAGATGGAAGCCAATTTTCAAAGGATCTCAGTACGAAGATCATTTAGAATTAATACCCCTGATAAGTTTTCGATGGTTATTTGCACTTTCATTTGAAATGACATTAGAAATTATATAAGCCAATATATAAAGATTTTTCAACTTAAGATCTTACTACAGTGAGAGATTCGTGTTCAGGTATTTAGTTATGATTCAGACACCATTACTTCATCCAACAAGGATCACTGCAAAATGATACAAGCCCATGTACAATGAAAAATAGACAACAGAACAAGTTCAGGATAAAGTCCATGAAGCTAGACTGTCTTCTTCCATTGCAATTAGCCAGTCAACACCACAGAACCAGAGAATATCTCAAGGTGGAAGAGACCCATAAGGATCAAGTCCAACTTCCTGTTCCTTGTAGGATCAGTCAATGCAGAAATTTAATTCCTGGGTTTCTTTTAGCAGGTAAAGAATACTACTCCTACACAGTGCTCTTAGTGGTCCGTAGTGGCAGCAGTCACACGGCTACAATGGAAATTGTAAATCTTACTGGAGTTTTGTTGCACTGCCACATTAAAATGCTGCACACCAAGTATCACGTTGCTCTGGATTTATTCTTCAAAGAACTAGTAAACAATTTTTCCTCTCACCTGGAATTCTGTTGCTACCGCCAACCTCTCAGTAACTTTCAGTTCTCAGACTGTTATAAGTAGATGAAATCAAGCCTATTCCTAAAATAGTTCTGTACTGCAAATTATGTGTCAAAAATAACACCTTTTGTTGCTCAAGCAGCATTCCAGCACAATATGAGAACTGCGAAGTAAGGTTTTAAGTATTTTCTCATTTTGGGCACCTAATCTTAAGGCATTAAGACATAATAGTGCCTAGAGTAAAATTAGAAAATATTTTCCTCTATGTCAAAGCATGATTAAACAAATCAGACTAAGGACTCTGCATTCCCCAGGAGATTTAAACCCCATGTGCTGTGTACTAACAAGTGATGCAATGCTACATCACAGAAAAAAGCAATGCAGAATTTTATAATCCATGTGCAGAACAGACTCAAATAAAAAGCAAATGAACAGAATTAGGAAGCTATCGACTTGTTCTTCCTGCTGATGTAAAGAACCACCGTTCAGACCAACTAGTAGAGGACATTTATAGGTTACAGAGCACATTCCTGAGTTTCTCTTTGGTACATTTTTCCTCTTCTCTTTGTTTCTCTTTTGTATGTTTTATTTGCCTCTTAGTACGTTATCTAACACAATTCAACCTCTGTGCTAAGGAACCAGCTACAGGCAAACTACGATTACTGAATATACACAAACACCCTCTAGAGCAGCAGATGTCAAGGGGCTTTCCTTCCTGGAGGAAACCTCTGTTTTCTTGGTATTATTTTTAAATGCATAATTTTTATTTTTAAACCACAAGGATCAATACACTTTAAAGGATACCATTGAAAAGTAGGACAGGCAAGTGGAAAAATGCCAAGCTAGGTCTATGTAGCAGAAGAGTGATACCCAGGATATTACTTTGAATACAGATGAAAGGTCATTTTTCCCAAGCGGTACACTGGTCTGTAGCTCACTATCACCAAATCCCAAGGATGTCAGCAGGAACCAGCCAGAGAAACCACAAAAGTTTCCCAAGCTATCTTCAACTTTGCTTACTCAGTAGAAAGCAACACAGGCACAGTGACCCAGGCTTCTGATTGAGGTTGCTTTTTTGGGCTACCTGTCCAAAAGCCACACTGCTATGAAACACTGCTTTTGTTACTCGGCAGGCTAGATGACAGATAGTCATGCCTCCTATACAAGCACTCCTCTGACTGCAATACAGACACCACTTTAGTCATTCCCAAGCATTCCTCAAACAGTTTTGAAGTAGGACAGCAGTGAGTAAAATACCTATCCAGTTTTGAAGCAGAGAGGATGGCACAAGCCACATTTCATCTGCACAAACATGCTTTTTTCATGAATCTTTCATTCTGTGCTTTGTGGCTCCTGTGACAAAATAGTCTGACATCCACCTGGTGAGAGATAGCTGGGTACAGTTTCACTACCCTATAATAAAGTTCCACCGTGCTAATCCCCCCAAGAATGCAGCAATTATCTCCTACCAGACAGGTGTTAAATGCTGCCTTCCAAGAGATTATCCTGTCCTCTCTCATTCCCTTCTGCCCTAGCTGTACAAGGGACAACAGAAAATAGAATATGCCACTATCTCAATAGGTAAAGAGTCATTAGCTCCTGATCCCGTGACAGGGAGTCTGAGTAAAGCCAACTTCATACCAGCTCAGTACCTTTTTTACAGTAAGATGAAAAAGGTATATTTTTCCATGGAAAGCTTATAAAGCATTTCATTTTTCAAGATTTGTGTTATTTTTCTTGTCCTTTGTTTCTCCTCCCCTGTATCAAAATGGAAAAGTGGAAAAGAGAACACAGTGAACGCTCACACACACAAAAGAAAGAAAAATTTGCCAAAAAATAATTTTATGAGATGGGTCTTCTCCTGTATAGCTGCTTTGAAGAAGCAGGAACAGCAAATGGAAGATGCTTTGGAAAAGAAGAAAATAAGTTGAATCTTCCTTCCTCCTGTAGCATCCAAACTGTTACCAGTGGTTTAAGTGCCAGCTAGATGGTGCCTGTATTTCTTGACAAAGCCAGGACCAGTTCAAGTTAACATTTTAAGTGTAATTTTACTGCAGTGATAGTTTTTTGTTCTTTGTTTTTGGGAGTTTTTTTTAGTGTTAACTTCATGTAGTAAAAGAGCCAAGATGTCCTGTTAAGTATCAGATTATTTTTGATGAAAAGCAGTCCACATATATGTAAATCTGCATGGAAATACTGGTCTTTCCACATTACAAGGGATTTTAAAGACTATAACCTATGGTAATAGGAAAAAAGACAGAGATTTTCAGTGCAAGTATCTTAGATATCCTTCTCTCTTTCTATCCGGAGGCTTTTTTTTTTTGGTGGTTTTGTTTGTTTGGGTTTGTGCTGACTTGTTTGGGTGGTTTTTTGGGGTTTTTTTTTTAATACAAATACAATCTGTACTGACAGCCAGTAAAAGTTCTGTCTTTCTAGAGTGGGAAGTTGTAACATAATATTACAACACTAACGCAGAAACATTCATATTAAAAAGACATGTTCTATTAATTCACTGTTCATCAAAATACCTGTGTCCTCCTCTACCACTCAACTTATGGCAGATATGAAACAATTGCTTATTCAGCTGTCAGCATAAATTCTCAAACTACAAACCCTTAATTAAAGGCTCTTAGCTCCCTTCTTTTCACATCAGGAGTGATTTTCACCCCATTCAGACCCTTTTGCTCATTTCCCTGGCTCTTTTTCCCCAAAGCCTAAACTTTCCATCAAGCAAGAACATAATGGAACTTCAAGGAGAATTTACCTTGAAATGCCTTTGCTCCATTGTAGATACCAACATTAAAAATGGAAGAAGTGAAAGGTGAAAGAAAAACCCCCACCCAAAATTAAACTCCACCAATAGATAGGCCTTCTTTAGTTTGTGCTTGCCACACAGTGCCAAAAAGACTATGAGAGATATTCAGCCTCCAGAGTGTGGTAGAATTTCCTACCAGCATGACAATTAATTAATCCCAGTCCCTTGTGACCAAGTCTCTTAGCAGAATGGCTGCTAGTCAATCCCTAGCACTCAAGAATGATAAAGGAAAGGATTAAGTTAGTAATCTGGAATCGGAGCATGTGTCAGGAAAAGAATCCTTGATGCTAGAAAAGCCTTCATGAGAAAGAAGATATCAAAATGAATATTTGAGTGCTGCCATACAGCCACCTGTCATTAGAGAGAAAAAGGCCAGTATCAGGGCAACAGCACGGTCCCAATAAACGTGCATTTGTAATATTTTTTATGATATTAATTCTGACTTCACCTACTCTGTACAGCAGCCTAAAATAGGGAGTAAGAAAGCTGATGCTGACAATTTGCTTCTCTCTAGCTCAGGAACAGTACCATATCACTGCCACACTGCTGCATTAATGCTTGGGAAGCCTGCAGCTACCCAGCAGAAAAAATTAAATATATAGTGGAGAGAAGAGACAGTACAAATAGACCTAATCAGTTACTAACAACATTAACAGCTCCTGTGGTGGATTTCTGGTAAACCTGCCTTTTAATTAATTAGCATGCCTCCAAGAAGTCCCTCAGAGTGAGGAAGTCCTCCCCCCAGAAAACCTACAAGAGCCAACATTACTTTCTGCTGTACAGCCCCGAGACAGCTGATCTATCACAGGGCCTCATGCACAGCTACAGGGGTCTCAAGATGCTCTTTCATCTTCCCCCTGCCCTCTCCTCCCACAGAGCAAGGCAGTTTTCCACCCTCCCCACTCTTGCTACTTCACTTTAACAGTATATAAAAGAACCAATTTAGAAAGCTTCTTACCAACCCTTGCTACTCCATCCCCTTGACTGAAAACGGGGGACTAAACAGAACAATTACGTACCCATGTCCTTCACAGCCACCATATGCTGCCTCCAAGTCACCGGGGATACTGCCGAAGGGTTGAACCACCTGTGATCTTGACAGAGCAGGAAACACAACAAGGGGCACACAATGCTGAGGCAGCTCCAGAGCATCTCTCCTGCCAACCCCAGAGGACTATTACAGTGGACTTTAAAGCTCTTCTGGCACTGTCTAGATGGAGTTGTTCTACCCACCATCTGGACCTGTCAGACACCGCAGAGGTTATGCAGTAGCAGTTATTCCAAACATTAAAAACTACCACCTGAGGGAAATTAGAGAACAGAAGACAGGCAGGAATCCTGGTGGACATACTCTCTCTTTCCCTTATGCATACTAAACTGAAGTCATTGGGATTTACAGAGAAGGAAGAACAAGTCTGGGTTCAGGTCTCACCATAACTTAAAGAAAGAGCAAAGGAAAGATAGCTTGGGTTTATGGCTTAGGAAAAGAAAAAAAGGCTTCTTTGTGTTCAAAACACATCTCTATCTTCTCCCCTAAGGAAGCAGCTGTTTATGGACCAGGTGCATAATCACAAGCTACATCTCCTGCAATACTTGCTTCCTTTGCATAGCCCTTACCTGAAGACTGTAGCTGGAGTTTTTTGTGTAAGCAAGATGCAACACAAGACTGCCAAATACCCAGCAGTTATCCCACTGCACGTCATTTCCACATGTGATGTCTATGAAATACGTAAAATAAGAGCATCAACATCATATTTGTACCCAGTTACATTAGTAGTATCATCTTTTCTACTAGCTCATCATCACAACTTCCTTACCTACCTTACATTCTCTTCTAGTATTTATCTGCATTCATATGCTTTCCCAACCACATCTTCCCTGGGGATGTGCATTCAATCACAAGTATGTGTTTACTCCTTTTTGACCAGAACCTACTTCTGAATTTGTTATGGCTATTCTTCATGGCACTGCTTGACACATCTGTAAGGATTCCCCATGGAAATGTCCTACTCAACTCTGCTTTGCCTCCTGATGATAATTTTACATCTGTTATCTACTCAAAATCTTTCTTCCTTTTTAAGAAGCCAGTTCCAGGAAAATTAAAATTTCTTTCTTACGATGAAAAGAGAAGATTGAATTTTCAGCACTCTCACACCCCTGCCCCCCTACTGTCTGGATCTTCTGTCTACATAAGCACAAGATTAAGGAAGATATCAAAGTATTTCTTTTACCTGTTCCTTTCATCTTTTTAGTGATCTGGAATAAATAAATAACTGTTTTCAAGAGAAAAAGACGAGCATGTAGTCAGAGCTTGGACTGGGGGAAATAACTGAAGCAAGGGAGCATAACTGACCTTTCAGATGAGACCTGTGGCAGTGGAAGGCATCAACACAAAAGCATAATCACACCAAATTCTCAGATGTTCAACATCCAGGATATACATGGTACATAAGACCCTCTGAACAACTCAACTTTTTTGTCAGGTGAATGAGACTGGACATAGAATGCTCAGGGCTGGAAGGGTCCTTAAAGATCATCTAGCTCCAACCCCCCTGCCATGGTCAGGAACACCTCTCACTAGACCAGGCTGCTCAAGGCCCCATCCAACCTGGTCTTGAACACGTCCAGGGATGGGGCATCAACCACCTCCCTTGGCAGCCTGTTTCAGTGCCTCACCACTCTGATAGTGAAGATTCTTTTCCCTAATATCTGACCTAAATCTCCCCCCTTCCAATTTAAAAAACATCCCCCCTCATCCTATCACTACATGCCCTTCTAAAAAGTCCCTCTCCAGTTTTCTTGTAGGCCCCTTCAAGTACAGGGCCTCCTCTGGACCCTTTCCATGTCCTTCCTATGTTGGGAACTCCAGAACTGGACACAATACTGTAAGACTTGGAAAATCTTTCTTTGGAAAAAAAGCAGAGTAGAAGGAAAAACATATACCAAAATGAGGGTCTATTAATGGTAAACCTGCAAAGTTTTGCAATTCCTCATAGTTTCTTAAAATTCAGAAATTTCAGGTAACTACAAATATGACTTAGCACATAGTTTTCTGTATAGATTAAAAAAGTTAAAACCAGGGGAAAGTTGACCAAAACACACGCAGCCCCTCATCAGACTTTCAGAAAAAGCTTTGACCATATCATTTTCCAAAGTTTTGCTTACAACTGTAGCAGCAAGGGGTTTACTACTATTTTTAACAAACTAAAATTCTAAGAATAATTCTCAAAGAGATATCAATGTGGGTTTTTTTTTCCAAAGGAAAATACTGGTTTAGGCCAAATTCCTTTTCAACAGAGATTCTCTCTCAGCTTCCCTTGTAATTCTCAAGCTGCGTTTTAGGATACACTGTAAAGCCACAGCTTGGGGTTTTCACCTTTACCAGCCCAGTGCGACCCTTGCAGAATCTGCCAGTGCTACCACTATGCTAAGCCTTTGATAGGAACCTTTGAACTTTAGACATTTATCTTCAGCTGCTTTAGGACACATAATTAAGTACATAGATTTGGTTTTTACTTCATTACTACAAGCTGGCAAACACTGGTCCTGTAAGGAATTATGACATTTCTGTGGGTAGCTGGAAGAGAATCAATACCAACTGCTAGAGGGTGGTCAGAGAAAAAGACTGCTATGCGGAATAACAAAGTCAAAGGGCATCTTGCCATGTCCAAAAGCTACAACACTTTTCTTCAGATCCTCTACTCTGTGAATTTGAGGCATTCTGCTTCTCCCCTGCTCCCCTTTTACATAGCATTATCTGCATCAACTCTTCCGTCACCTCCACAAATTACCTGTTGCTTCCCAATTGCCCAGTGTCTTCCATTCTTTCTCTCAATACTAACAAAAATAGTTCAGAGGCTTCATTTTTATGCAAGTAACACAATAATAACTTTTCAGAATGCTTATTACTTTATGGATTTTTCTCTCCAAGCCAGCAACTACCCCTACAGCAAGGCAATATACACTCTTCCTTGCTAGAGGCTTCCATCACCTGAGTTAGCATTTCACACATGTTTTATTAATGCTCATACTGAGATTCACCATCCAGCCCACTAGCAGTCAGGTTTTATTGTTCCTATTCCCACTGAAGTAAGAAAACCAACTGGTTAGGTACAAACAATTTTGGTTGGGCTGTTTATGAGGAAACATGGACTGACTGTAACACAGCAACAGAAACAAACATGGACAGTGGAGTGACCACAGAAAAAGCCTCTGGCTCTTCAGGAAGAAGAAGTAGTGTTTAAGTAATGGGACAGCATATATTCTTCTCTATCACCTTATGGATTACTCACATTTGTTCAAGCATTTAACCTCTCCCCTGCTCTAAAGGGATGCCCTGCTAATGAAATATAGCACAGCACAAGATGCCACTGTTTAAATTAGCATACTGCTCAAGGATAACCACTGATCACTTCCCAAGAGGTACAGGCTTGGTAGACGTTTTGGAGCATAGGAAATACTATTCACATAGGAAATACTATTCAGCAAGGCAACTTAATTTTTGAGTGGCACCTTTAAAATAACATCACACAAAGCAATAGCAGCTCTTCCTTTTGACAGAAGCACATTTAATCTTATTATCAGAAGTAGCCTACAGTCTGCTTCAGAGAAGTTCACAGGCCTTTGTTTATAGATTTGCTCAATTATTCCCTAATTTCTAGCATGATTATATTAGGAATGGCTGGCACTGAATTGATTTGAGAAAAACCAGTTGGGATGGGGGGACAGGAGCAGAAATAAACATGTGAAGGGCAAGAAGAAAAAAACCAAAACCTCAAGAATGCTGTCAGTGACAAAACATGGTGTCAGGGATATGCCATATTATGTTACAACAACCTCTACTGCTTCTCTCTTCAGAGGATTGAATCCTACGAAAGTTAACTTCAGTCCAACACAATCAGAAAGGTACTCACCAGAGGTTAAAACTTGCATCAAAGACCATACTAGAAATTTGGCCAACATCCTTAGATTAGTATTTTCAGTCCACAAATACTGGATGGCATATGGTGTTACAAAATATTTCACTAGAACCTATTTTTAGTAGCTAAGATCCCTGTGTCCCACCCATGACAAAGGTGTATCACTTGTACTCTGAACATTTTTCAAATCACTACTGGAAACCAAAGGAGAACTGCACACGGTTTGGTACCAACTACATAGTATTTAATAACTCATTAATCAAATGTTAAACCAGTTCAGAACAGAGCTTGATAACATGCATGCTGCAGCATCAAAGCACTCAGGAAACGCAGGCAGGAGGAAAAAGCAGCCACTTCAAGCAGGAATACTCAATTTTTATAATTGACTCTTGCTTTTAGCTTCCTCATTTCTAGGGTTGGAAATAAGGTTGGTAAGGAAGGCTCAGTTGCATTTCCATCCCAGACAATGGAAGGAAGTTCCAGTAATCCTATGCAAGAAACTGTGCTTGCTAGTCTGGAATTGCTGGCCAAGCAGGGGAAGTTTGAAGACACATCTTCCAAGTAATCCAGTAGCCCCAGACCACATTTATCAATGTCAGGCACCAGTCCTACATATAAGGTGAGCATCTTTACAGATTTCTAAAGAAATTAAAGCTGTTTCCTACTCACAAAGATTTGACTTCTAAAACCTTGGTTCAAAGTAGAAGTAGGTAATGTAGATCCTTTCAGAAACTCTGGCATGTGTTCTGGAAGTACAGACTCCTATGCCGGATCAAGGAGAAACTGTAGAAATAAGGCATTAAGCTTAAGCAATGACTTATTCAAGGATGGGCAGAAGGAACATGATGCACCGTGCGTGCCACATGCACAGCATATTAAGAAGAAGATTTTCAACATTGGCATTCCTATTAAAGACTTCAAACATCTATGACAAGAACTTTTCAAAAATCCCATACTGTGGATGAAATCATGGCCTCAGCAAAAAGAAAGCTTTGCATTTGTCCTCAACCGATCCAGGATTGCACGCTGTCTGCTTATAACAGAGAAATCCTTCTTTATAAGTCACTTTGAATTTCTTTGTCAGACCTTCAGAGCTTTTAACAACCTGTATTAGAATACCTTTGAAGTGCAGTTGAAGAATTAATTTTACTGCAACTGACTTTACTGGATGAGTTGAATCAAGATTGTCCCTACAGTTTTGCAATCTTTGGAGCAGCAACAAGTTTCAACTCTTTAATTCAATGAGAATGGAAACAAACAGCTATTCAGAATGACCATAGGCCAACTATGGTCACTCTGCATCTCACAGACAAGTCAAATGAAAGTATACAGTGAGGTCCATTATTTGAACTGCAGAGAAATTACCACATCATCCAATAGACAGTTACGTATATTAAATACAGGCACGAAGACCTGCTAAGAACAAATCCATATATATGTATACACACACCCCTATGTAGGTGCTGTCCTCTCTCTAGTAATTCTTTAATATTAATACTTTTAACAGGAAATACAGGTAGTAAAGAAGTCTGAAACAGGATAAGAAAAAACCTTCATATATTCCCAGATGTCATTTTAACAACAGCTGATATATTGCAATTGTATGCACTTTTTAACTGCAAGTAAAATAGCCATTACACTTGTAACATTTTATGTGCAATGTTATTGGAGAGAAAACGGCTTTGACAATATATATTTGAAAAATTGTTGCTCTTATTCACAATTCATGAATGCAGCCTTCCTGCAATATATCAGATCTATAGCCAGGCTTCCATCACATTACCTTTTAGGCAATAGCTAAACTGGCTTATAGAACAGAAAACCAAAAAATATCCTATGGGGGGTTGAGGGGTGAAGGAGGGAATTAAAATTTTCTAGCTATTTTTCTTGATGCCCTAAGATCTTGGGGCATTGAGAGTAACCTGAACACAGCCATTGTCACAAGTGTGACATCCAGGGAACCTTAATGCATTAACTGCAAAGGATGAAACAGAAATAAAATCTAACTGCCTGATTTCCATCTTGTTCAGCTGTTATTCATCTTTGCCTGGTCTAAAAAAAAGACAAAACCCCTAAACAAACCAAAACAAGAAAACCCACACTGGTATTTAATAGAGAATAACAACCAGGGAATACAAACCCCTGCATAGATGCACTACGGTAATGCAACTAATTTATAAAAGAAGGAACCCTTCTGGAAAACTGTTAATTACATAATTGTTAATTGCTTTTTTTTAAGGCAAAATTACGGTTGAGAAGTGGAAAACAGACATACTATTAAATAATTGTAGGTCCTCCAAATTATTATCCTGCAAGAGTAAAAGGGACAAATAACAGACTGGTTTACAGGTTAATTCCTATCTTACTGCTTAAAATCCAGTTCACACTGATTCTTTTTCAACTCTGTTCAGCAGTAAACAGGAGACAAATTTGGTAGCTGGCAGTCCTGCTCCTGAGCAGATTGGCTCCTCTGGTTTACCAACAGACTATAGTCAAACCTTGATTGTGCTAAGTTGTTATGGTAAATAATTAGTCATCTAATCCTTCTGTATAGGGTACATGCTTGAATTTTCATTTTACATTGGCAAACCGTCAGTGAAGGCAGCTGAGCAGACAGACAGAACAATGGGGCTTACTGCTTGCTCTATGACAGCCATTCAATGTGGGTTCCAAAGTACCCTCAGCCCACAAAGCAGGAGGAAGAGTTCCCATGAAAACAAACTGGTAGAAAATTCCAGCTTGATCCTTACTCACATTCTCTGGCATCAGTGACACTACTGAGAAAATACAGCTAGATAATATAAGATGGCCAAATTTAAACTCTTTTCCCTCTTTTATTCCAAGAGTCCTTCTGCTATTTCACTGTACAGTCCATGTCATTTGGCTTCTAGACTCAAATTCCTTGTTTCTTCCATTGCCATAGTTAACCAGGGATTTTTATGCCAGACATTTAAAAAAAAAAAAAATTACCTTATCCCATTGCCTATTAGAATAGCCTTATACTGTGATACTGCATCTGTAACTCAAAAAGAGCACTGTGATCCTGGATACCTCCAGTGACTACCCAAAGCGTCTCTCTGTTTGCATATATATATATGTACACACACACAAAATGCACGCAGAGGATTTGGAAGTAGTGCTTCCCATTTCAGTGATCATTTAATGTATGCTTCCTCAGTAAATATAACATCAAGCATAACCTGTGTCAGCACCTCACAGAAAGCACAGAAGCATTTGAATAGTGATGCTGACTTGAGCTCCAGGGGAAAGGGATATTCGGATCATCTGTGACCTTGGTTGCAGTTACCCATAGAAAGCTCACTGGAATTTTCCAGATATATCCAAAACATAATTCTCACACATACCAAAGGCTTTATTACATTCTGCTGGCCACGATGTGTGTTTATAACAATAGCACTGCCAGGGGAGGTTGAAGGAGAAATTAAGTTAAATGAAGTTCAAATTGACAGATTTACATGTACTGTTACCTCTAACTACACACAAGGAAAGATGCTCATACACCCAAACACACATCTGTTATTATTAGGTGTTGTTGTTCTACTTTCAAAAGCAAGCTAAATAAATTCTGGCTAGCCTAAATCAAAGGAGGTAGTGGCAGGGACTCTTTAAAAACAACAGGGAAAAAAGTTTCAAAATACGTTCCCCATAAATAAAATATACAAGTGGAAGCTGCAAGTGCAGTATTGATCCCAGTTGTAAGTTGAGATGTAGAGAACTGCAGAGCTGGCACTCACAGTCTTCTGAATTGACAATAAATCCCTGGTTTGCCAGTATCCAAATTACTATTCTGCACCTCTCCAGTTGGAAAGAAGTCATTAATTAGGTTGGCTTCCTTACTCAGGAGGTAAAGGTAGAATTATCCCACAATGCCCCATGGTCTGCTCTTTATTTACAACTTGCATGGGACCTTCTGCAAACTGATGGGTAAAAATCACCTCTCAGTGCAATTGCAGTCATGTAAAACAGAGCCAGGAAAAGAGAAAGGTAAAATGGTCTGAAAAAAATGGTGGTGCAACTGATTACTGAGGAAATGGATGCTCAAAGCTATCTGGTGAGGGCTTTAAAACATATGATGAATTTAAAACTGAATAACTATTCCTGACTACAGTGGGAAACAAATTTTGCACCAGGGGAATAAGAGTTACAGATATTTTCCAGCAGGTTTTTCTGTAAGGGGACTGTGAGAAAGTATCTCTGCCTTATGAACTCAGCTGGGAGGGGGCAAATCTGACATTAGTTCTTTCAGATGTTCTTGAAAGCAGTGGCTTGGCTCATGCATGCATGGTGTAGTGACAGCGTGGCAGCCAGCCACACATTTTGTACCCCCACCCTGGAAAGCATGAATCTCTATGTTGAATGCTCCCCTCACCCCAGCCCGTATCATGGTCAAAGAACCACATTAGCAAGTTCTACCACACACACAGTTCTCCATCTCTCACCAAACATTCAGTTAAATATGAAGCAGAATATTTTTCTTCAAGCCCATTATATTTGCCTCTTTTCCATCCCCCTCTGCCACTTATTGTTCCTCTTTATTAGAGACAAAAATCTTAATTTAAATGCATTTCTTCAAGGTCTCAGACTACCTTTAGTGAGAGATGTGAGCAGAAGCAGGTAAATGAGGGTGGGGAAAGAGCAATTCAGGTGGTCAAATGCCAAGACAGTGAGCAGAAGGACTAACATTAAATAAAAACTTATAAAACTCGATTTACAGAAGTTGGAAAAGAGCCAACAAATTATACTACATCCATAAATTTATTAGGGGTTAGATAGGTTGGGCTGCAAGTGTTCTATGAACTGTTTCACAAACCTGAGGGGACAGAAGGCCTTAAAAAAAAAATAATAATCCTTTAACCAACTCTGTTCAACATGTTGTCAAAGAATATCATGGGGCTAATGCAAAGCCAACTGAAGCCACCATAAATCTTTTGCCAAACCCAATGACTTCATGTCAAGTTTCATTTGATAAATGTCCAGAATAAATAAGGTGTGTGCTTTCCCAAGGCATCACAGGAACCTCACAGCTAACACACAAAATAGAAATACCACAAATCAGCTGGGCAAAAGTGAGGGACTGTCTGGTTAGCTTGTAGGAAGGGGAAAGAAGATCTGAGAAATACTTAAAAGGAATTTTAAAAGTTGAAAGATTAAAAAATGTACTGTATTCTACTGATCTCCTATAAGAGTAGCACTGAATCCTTACCAGTCATGAACCTATTTTTATAAAAGCTTAAAAATAAGTCATGTGTGAACAATTTACTGACCCAGCCCTCACCTGAAAGTCTCTGTTCTTGCCCAACGTCAATAATTTAATTCACCTGCAGGACATAAAGGTCATCTTGACCACATACATTAGTTTTCTTTCAACAACCTAGCCCATGGGATCCCATACACACATGGACAACACCAGGCTTAGGCTTTTGCAAATCAAGATGAAAGCTTACTTAACAGATGAAGCCTCTTAAAGTAGAACACCACCTTTTCTCCCTCCACTTCAGGTAAAACCAGTAGCAAACTAATACAAGTGTGTCTACCTCCTGCAATGCTCGCAGTGCAACACAAGAGGGAAATTTCTAGCAGTGAGGACCCAATCCATCCAGGACTTTATATTTCAAAAGCAGAAAACATAATACTTAATTCAGCAAACAATTTTTAGTCAGTAAGGATGAACGTACTACTGGACCATACTGCTTTGGGCTAGTCAACACATTCAACAGAGACAGGGGGTTCTCTCATGAACCAAACAGAAACAGCCAAGAGGATTAAATCTCCATTTGTTTAAGAGAAGTTTAAATCATGGCACAGATTTTAATTTAATCAAAAATATTTATCATTATAGAGAGGAGAAACAACTAAGAAAGCAAATAAAGGTGATAAAAGCATTAAAGAAAGAGGAACCACATGCAATCAAGTGTCACATTTCACCACTTTAAGTCTTAGGAAAGCTACTAGCCCCTTATTTTCTAAGGTGCTGAGTTACTTTGCTTTAGTGACAACAGGTCACTGCCTGGCTCAGATTTCCTTGTATGATAATCTCTAAGCATCAATTAGTATTGCCAAATTGAAATGGTCACACTTGATATGTTCAACACCACCACCTCCTCTTGCTAGATGTGATAGCAAAATTGTTTCTGAATAGATACTCTTTCACAACTGAAAATGACTTTCAACAGGATAACACTGACTTCAATCAATACATCTGTTCCAGAAGCTTTTTGATCTTGCACCAAGTTGGGAAAGCAACTTGTTCAGATCACAAGGGAAAGCACCTCAGTGTTGCTAATCAAGGATTCCACAAGGATTCAACAATAAATGCTAAAGAAAACGGAGAAATGCTCTGATTTTTTTAATACCTCTCTAAGTCAAGATCAGTGACTTTATCCCACTTTTTCCTAATAGAAATATTCTACAAACATAACTAATAAAGGTAACCTACCTAGCAGATTCTAAGGACTTCCAGATCATGTACAGCTTCACTGAAGCTGTGGAGCCAGATTCATAACCAGGACAAGCAAGCAGAGCTCTAGCGATAAGCAGAGGCATATCCATTCACGACACAAAACTCCGGCCTGCAGCTCTTATTCCCAACTTCTCTATCACTCTGTGATTGGAAAATTAGGAGAATAAAGCTCACAGGAATAGAAAGCAAATAAAAATTAGAACATTTAAATATGCATACTGAATGCATTTCTATAAGAAGCTTCAGTTCTCCCATGTTTCCAAGGAAAGATGAAGCTTAACTTTCTAATACTTGTTCAGGCATAGCAACATGCATAAGCACTAATGGAAAATAAATAGAGATAATCCTGCTGCAGACTATTAATGGAACAATGAGACATCATTAACATGTAAAAAATGCTGACATAGTTTGAGAATGATTGACACATGGAAGAAAAATACCTATATATTATTTGCTCATTTCATTAAATTGTTTAGAAAAATCTTAAACCTTTAATCCAAATATTCAGTCTGTAATTCATGAATTATCCATAAGTGATTTTATCTCCTGTACTCCCAAGGAAAATAAAATAAATAAATTTTTTTTAAAAAGAAAAAACTCAAACTCAAAACTTTAGAAAAAGCTGACAGAAGTGGGGAAAAAAAAATGCAGACAGTTAAAGAACTAATAAGTATTTTGCCCCTTCCTCCCAACTTCAGCTTTCTGATTTTGGTGATCAACAACTGTTCTAGCAATACACAAAGGTTAGGAGCTTGCATCTCGCTCACCTATAAGCAGGAGCTAGGTAAGACATCCATACCTCAAACACCCGCTCTTTCATCCGAGACCTCCAGTAGCAGAGAACAGAAGCATTGAGTCCAAGAACAGCACATATAATTCTTTTTAAAAGCATGTCTTTGAGAGAAGAATTAGCTAGCTAAGCACTTCACTCTAGATCTGCAACACTCCCATCCCACACCCCTTGGAACCTCGTACCTTATATGCAGCCAATTAACTACACCAGAACATTGCCCTCCAGAAAACATTAATAGCTTTCAGGTGGCTGATCCAGGTGTTTTCTCTTTTTCTATTAGGGCAGAACACCTTTTACCCGGCCTTGATTATGGTCTGGAAAGCACTTACACACATGGGCTTTGCCGTTATGGAAGTGCTGAAAGGATGAGTCAGCTGAGCTGTTGCATGTGGGTAGTAATCAATGGGGAAAATGAATATTTTAGACAAAATAATGCTCTTGTTTTCCTCAGGGGAGGCCTACGTTTGTTTTCTAAATACATATGAAATGGCTAAATACAAAACATTTATGAATAAAATCATCCTGATGGACTTAAAATAAGAAGGAGCTTATGAAGGCAGTTAGAGTGTAACTAATATCAATAGAAAAAAACATGGAAGAAACTAGTTATGTGAGACACATACACTCATTAAACTAGCATTCCATTTTTCATAAATGCAGAACTTAGCAGTTTTGCATCATTAAGTTATGCTTTCTTGAACATACCCATGAGTTCTGATGTGTTGACTCAACACACCAGAGACCTTGCCCAAAGATCTTGCTGTGCTTTAGGGACTGCAGCGGAGATGCAATGCAGAATAGCTCCCTGAGCTTACAGAGAGAAATGGTCCTTGCCTGAGTTTCCAGGCTGTCTCCAAGGAAGTGAGGTTTTGTTTCTATCCCAGATACTGCTTAAATTAAAGAAACCATTTCTACGCACCTCACTACATTCTCAGCTGGTGCAAGTCAGCTGCTTTCATTTCAGTGTAATGACTACAGCTTACCTCCACCTGAGCTCTTGCTTAGGGTCTACAGTTGATGGACCTATTTAATCTGGTTGGGGGATTATGTTATTTCAGGGAATAAAGTGCCTGAAAATAATTTTAAAAGTCTACATATCTACAAACATTCTTTTAAGAGACCTATTCTATTATTAAACCTATGGGGGCCTGAAACGAGTGTAGTAAAAGGAGACTTGCATGAAAGTCAACTACAGTAAATATTTATTCCTGGAAACTTCCTTTGCCTTTACTACAGATCTTGCCCATTAATACAAAAACGCCAACAAAATTCATTTATTGGTAGCTCAAAGCCCTCTGGGTTCTGCACAGAGTCACTGAATGGCACAACTCAATTCACAGTCTAAGCAACAGGGAGAAAATATCTTCTCTAAAGCAATTGTACCGGAGCAGTCAGTGGGTGCACTTGTACAAAGTGAACTAACACCCATCTGTGCAGCCCCCAGCTGAGGTGTTCCTTTCTCTGCTGCTGTTCTTGATTGCTCCCTTTTGCTGGCACAAACACTAATAAAACTACCACACCAGCTCAGGGCTGTTTTTCAACTGGATGACATTGCCACATACAAGGTCTAACGGGCAGGAGAGGTGCACCAGGAGCTCTTAATAGGACTGCGTCCTTTTGGTGGCTGCTGAGTTTTAGACTGGCTTCAGCCCATAGCACTAACTATACTCTGCTTGCCTGTCCCCAAGTCTGTGCTACTGCAGCCCAGCAGGCAAAACACCCTCTTGCCTGTGGTTTCCCCATCAATGTAGCAACCAGATGGTTTTTCTCCCTCAGGAATCACCCTTGCGCTTCAGTGAAGCGGATGCTCAGGAGGAGCTCGCTGTGTTTTGAAGACAGATTTCCTTTCCATTTTCATTATTCTTCCATCTCACTGGGAGGATGGTGTAAGAACCATTTAAGTAAATAACTAAACCATGATAGGGGGTGGAACGAGTGACATTTCTGGCTTCTCTTTGCAGTCATCTGTCAAGACTTAGGTTGCAGAGAATTGGAAAGCTTGAGGTAGTAGCGGTTCAGTATCCCTGTAAGACAGAACTTCTCACTGTGACTGGCTCACTGTCAATTTATAACCTGGAGCATGAAGTCTTTTAAGTTGTCTGTAATTTTTCAGCTGCAAGGGATTTGGGGATCTTATCAGTGAATAAATAATACTGTTAAGGTTTCTTTCTTGCAAGCATTTCAAACTTCATATTAAATCTGTGAGCTCCTTGTGTTAGTTGGATTTGTCTAATATTTTAGCATTTTGAAGGCTGCAGAAGAGAAGTTGTAAAGTTTGCGTGCTACCAGCACTAGGCATCTCTGAGTCACCTTACAGCTGGAGGTACAGACAGCTATGTATAAGCATTCCTGCTCTGTGACATTAATCAGTGTGCTTTATTAAAGAACAATATTAGCCAGAATATCTAATAAACTGTTGAGCAATGGTATATTTCAAGCAATGGCCTCGCTGCCCTATCCTTCTGATAAAAGCCTGTCACATCTCATATTCCAGCTCTAAAACCAGCCTCTGATTCATGACACAGAGGTGGAAAGTCTCTTCACCTTGGCCCTGCAATGAGACAATGCTTGCTCACCAGTGTAATCCACTGCACTTTTGCTATACAGAAGTTCTCATGTAACAACCAAATTTTCTGTTTAAATCCATCCAAGCACAGGTGATTTCCTGTGCTGGCAAGTTCCCTCAACCAGCTACCTA
This sequence comes from Zapornia atra, assembly GCA_013400835.1. Classification (NCBI taxonomy): domain Eukaryota; kingdom Metazoa; phylum Chordata; class Aves; order Gruiformes; family Rallidae; genus Zapornia; species Zapornia atra. The sequence goes on from VZTU01022880.1 coordinate 20,700, forward strand.
CTGCCCAGAAAGTACAGGAGCTTTCCTCTCTTGCTTGCCCTTGCTTAAAGTCTTAATACTAAGAAGAATTTTAGGTAGAAAGAAAGCAAAGATGAGCCATAGTGCTGATACAAGTCACACAGGTTAGATTGGTTGCTGTGAAATGCTATGTACTATTGCACCAGGAGTCTTTAATGTCTCCAAATTAACTGCAGTGACAAAAAGGATTACTGCATGGCAACTTATAGTCATGTTTACCATATCACCACCTGACCACATGAATAATAATCCATGGTGCTGCTAAAACATTTCTCATACGGCTGCAAATACATTTTTCCTATAGTTCATCAACTAAAGTAATGTCCATTATCTGCGTGGCTTGAGAAATGCAGCATTCAAAACCTAACCTCAGAAATCAAACCAGAAGCCCCCAAACAGATGAGAATAAAATGCTAAGCACACCATCTCAGCCAGCAAAAAGGTTATTATTAAATGTTTTCATATATATATCTATATTTTAATCTAGGAATGGGTTCAAAGTATTAATCAAAGCTATATTCTGGCTAGTCTCCCAGCATTGCTCGCTGCAGTAATTTTATTCTGTATACATGTACACAGAAAATACAAAAGGTCTTGGCATTTGAAAGACTTGATAAAATTTAATTTGTAAGTTTGTCTGATAAACACTTCAAACGTATCAAAACGTAGGAAAAAATATTAAGCTTGACAAACAATATGATTTAAGGCACAGTAAATGAAACTCTCACATGCAAATCCAGCCTGCCTGCTCACCAGAGCTGGCATGTTCCAGAAAATCCAGGTCTGACCCAGAGCACACAATGGCATTGGGAAGACTCCAAATCCTTCTAATAGGCTGGGGAGCTAATTTTCAGTCAGCGGACTAAGGAGCTGTTCAAAATTATCCTACTGTACTAGATTCCTCCTTTCTTTTATGGTTAATGCTTTATTCAAAAGAGGAAGGGGTGGTGGGAGAGAGACTGAACTGTCTTGTAACAAGCAGTTTCAAACAAGTGAGTAGCGGGTGTTGCTGCTGTGTTGGTGTTAAATGCTGTAATAAATTGGGGGTGGTTTGATTTGACTTTCATGGTATCTAAGGGAAATAAAAATGAAGTCTGCAGGAAACGTGTCAATTCTTCACGCAAATCAAAACAGAGCGAGTGTTTCTGTAACAATAATATAGTTTGCCATAAACATTCCTATTGGGAAGGCATTACTGTATTATGATCACTGCAGCAAACAGCTTTAGAAGATCCACATGTAACAGTGGAAATTAATTTTATGAACTATGTAGTTAGGGATATAGAAACGGTACCTGGGAGGAGGGGTGGGATTTGTCCCCGTGTGAGCACAGGATATGAAACTCTGTACAGACATACAGTCCAAGGTAAAAACTTTTGAAACTTTTTTTTGATTTTTAAAACCCAAAAGGGAGATGTGTAAGACATTAACAAAATGCAATCTTTAAGGTGTTCCTTCTGTTTCTTTACAGAATAAAGAGAACTCGCTTTTCCCCTCATTAGTGATTTAGTCATCCAGACATTTTCCCTGGCTGGTTCTGGATGTCTGTGTAATGTGAAACCAAATGAAATGTATTAAAAAGAGAGAAAATAAACAAAACTGTTCAGGCCCTATAGTTATGGTATAATTCTGTCAGTATTCAGATTTTCCAGGAGCAAAAGCTGGGAAATGCTTTTGTACCGCACATTACACACTGATTAGCAAAGCCTTCTGGCCTGTAAAGTATGTTTTGCTTGGTTTAGAAATATGCTGTTATTTTATGCAGAAAACCAATTATTTCCCACTGAATAATGAAAAAAACCCCAGCCCAACAATAAAGGGACCCTGCACAGACAAGAAACCAGTTTTCTGAATGGAAAAATGGATCAGCTGAATGTCACCTGATGCTTGAAACACCCGGAACTCTGAAGAGCCATTTCTCTGGCTTGGGATAGCCATAAAGTAGAGGATGGGATGGACACGATACTCTAGGAATGCCTAAAGCCTGCCCTCAAAAATGTTCACTGGGGCTTTCTAGCTTTTTGAGAAGCATTAACCAATACAGGTGAGAAAGCAGAAACCCATCTTAAATTGAAGATAGACAGACTGTTATTTACTTTAGTATTTTGGCATTGATGCACTAGCCAACAAACCATCTGACCTAAGATGTATTAAGTTCTTTCCAAGGAAAAATCAGCAATTTGGTGATAAAACTAAGTGGGACTGCAAAATATCCCGTTTGTGGGACATACCCAGCACAACTGAGAAGAAGCTATAAATCAATATGTCTTAAGAAATCAGGAGTCTGAGTAGTACAGTGGCACAAAGCTCAGTGTACTGGGTAGCTCAGCTCTTTCTAAATCACCCTTCCATTTTCCTAAGCTGATCTCTGGGCCTGGATGTGTCAGTAGTGGGAAGAGAGATCCCTGTCATGGTATTGACTGTCAAAGTTCATAAGTGGCAAAGAGTTTTCACATGGATTTAAAAAAAAAAAAGGCAGATGGTTGGCTCACAGGAAAAATCTTCAAAGAGTAAATAAAATGCAGGTAAAAATTTTTGGAAAGAGAAAGGATTCTCCTTTGGGAAATTTCTGAACAGCCATGTCTTCTGTATATCTTATTTCAAATTTTACACCCTCCCTCCCCTTATTCTGCTTTCCTAAATTAATTTTTTTAATGTGTCCAGTTCTTCTTTCTATCCTATGACACATAAGTGCCATTCTCTTCAGCCTGCAGATTGTGTAATTAGCCCCACAGTACATGCCTTGCCTAAAGTGCACTATAACTGTCAGCTCTGGAGAACAGAGGAATTTGGGCCTGACATGCTTGGGGGATGCTCCTGGATGTTTAAATTGAAGGCAAAGCGCTTGCTGGTTTTCTAGGCAAGATACTCATGGCAGCATACCTTAAATAAAACTCTCAACCCCTTTCAGTGAACATAGATCCCAAAAGCTTCCCTCAAACTAGGATTTCATAATAGGACAGTAAGGAAAACCAGAATGATTTATGATACACTCTAATTACTGCAACCAATCAAAACCAATATATACCACTTCAGTACTACCCCCCAAAACCCCTCAAAAAACCCCAAAGAAACAAAGACACAAACAAAAAAAAGCAACAAAAATCCTAACCCAGTGGGTTAAGCACACTGAAATACAGAAATAACAAACAACAGTCTGCTGAATGTCCTTTTGTTCCTCTGACGTGATGTAAGGTATGGGAAAAGTCTGTATGAAAATCAGGAATAACTTCCCCACTCACATACAGATCTGTCAATACATGACTCTGGCACATGGTCAAAAGTGCTAGTACACTTCTAACTGACTGGACATAAAAGGTGCCTTTCACATACTAGAAGTATTTTAGTATTTTAGAATGACTGTTTGTCATTCAGCCTGGACTGCAAGTGTTACAAAACTCAAATTTAATGTTCTTTCTTTTTTCTTCATAAATGTTTAGGTACATTCAGCCTTTCATGTACCAATCAGATAGATTTCATAGTGTGGACACATGTGGCTTATTGTCTAATTGCTGTATTTTTCCTATGACTGAAACAGATGATACTTATCAGATTAGATCCTTTCCTTTCACAGTGTGCCCATGACAAGTTCTTTTGCTTAAAGGAAACATCAAACAATTTTTAAGCGCAACTTATTCATCATGTAATTATCATCACATTGTTGGCCATTTCAGTCACGGAGCAAAACATGATTCCAAATTCAAAGTTGCCTTTGATATTTTTTGCTATTTCAATACTTTTGTTCATGCTCAAGCAAGTACAAAATCATCAATCCTGTTTTACTGGGCAACTCAGCAGGATTCGACCATGCTGAGACACACAATTATCCTTACCCTTCCTTTCATAAACCTCTCAGTGTGTGTTGTTGAGAACTCATGGGCTAATAACATACTTGCTCCACCCTTGTAATTCCTCTCCTTGCCCACAAATCCATCACTGGTGCAAACACAAGCTGCTGAATCCATGACAACTTTGCCCAGCCGAGAAGTTTAAATTCTGTGTTTTAGGGATGCCTAGCTGTAAGTTTTACAGCTATAGGATTCACTAAAGCATGACAAAAGTTGGATGTAAAGACAAAAAGATGTAGTAAGTCTGTAATACCCCAGAGCACCAGAAGTAGCTGTGATTGCTGACAGCAACCCACCTCAAACACTCCAGCCCCACCGACCAGATCCAGGCTTCAGAGATCTGTGGAACTTCCCTTGTGAAATGAAAGCACAACCCAGCACGGTGCACCTCGAGGCTTGCTCTACCAAAGCTTCAATGAGTAAATTTTGCCTTTGCTCACTAAAGGGAAGGCACAGGAAGAGCATGGCTCTAAAGATGCTGAAACAGTCAGGTAGAACACATGCCGGAGGCTTCCTGGGTTTCAGAGCCTTGCCCTGTCAAGTTGCTGGCTGTGTCACTGTTTAAATACACATCTCTCACCTGTTACCAAATTTGCCTTTTAATAACATAAGAATTCCATTCATTGCTCCCGAAAAATATTTATTTTTTAAGCAGTCTGCATTCTGGGCCAAAAAAGCCACTTTTTCTTTTCTTTGGGGGGAAAAAAGCCACTATTAGGCAAAGACAAAAAAATGCATCCAAAAGAAGAAACAAAGAAAAGCATCTCTATTGCCTCATTTTAACTTCAAAACAATCAATTCCATTGTATCAATATTTCTTTAAAAATAAAAAGCTTTCCCAAATTATGACCTTCTGCTGCCTCATTCTCAGCTATTTCATGGCTGACTTACAGCCTTGGAAAAGAAGAAAGAAAGAAAAAAAAAAAGAAAAAGGCAGCTCATTACAGAAAAATCGGTATAGCCTCAATTCCAGCAGCACAATCAGTTACTCCAGCTGTTATTGTGACAAATTATCGCATTGTTATGAATGAATAGGGGCAAAAGATGGGTGGTGAGAAATGCAAAGAAAACTGTGTACATAAATATCTATTACTATCAGCAGATGACAAAAATAAAATAAAAAAGGTATATATTGTGAGACTGATTTCTATTTTAAAGGCCACTATTAATTCCTTTTTAGTACAGATGGTCAAATATTGATTAATACTTACAGCTAATGCAGTTACATAGGTGACTTCAACAGCAGTTGCTCTTGTGAAGCCCAGGGGAGAAGAAACCATTAGTGCCATCTTGGGTCGGTCAGTTGAGAATTTCCTTTCCTTCTTTGCCTCTGAAATGTAACAGAAAATAGCATACAGCAGGGAAGGATTCTTGGTGACAAACGTTACATTTAGAGCTGCCATAAGCATATACTTTCCAATATCACTCTCCAGTGTGTGTGAAATCTCCTGAAGGCCTCCTTTGTATGCATTAGGTACTGGAGAAAGTTGACCTAGGATGAAAATATTCTGCCTTGAATCTTTTCACACTTCCAGACATCAAGATATACAGCCAGATTGGGTCAAAGAGTTGAAGCTATAAAGAACAATCCTGATCTTTTTATCATCTTACAGTGCCTATGAAATGAGTGTATCCACAAATAGTGAAATGTCTAAAAGCTGCCTGGTAAGTTTCTATAAAAGTTAAAATTCTATCTACTGGATGCCATGCATACAGGTTCATTGCTTTCAAACAACTCTTACACCACCATGCATACATATGCAAGGAGATTATCTTTTAACACATTGCATTTCCATTCCTATAGCACCAACACACAAGCAGTAAACCCCTCAACTCCCCTTCCAGTAAACAACCCATATATCAACAAGAGGAGATTAGCTAGTCCTCCACCTGATAGCTGTTTTCCCAAGACACTGGCTTTCAGCGTTACCTAGTCATCAGCAGCTTCAGCTGAAACCTCAACTCTTCTGAAGATGGGACAAACTAAAGGAGCATCCCCTTGATTTCAAAAGGCTTATTACAACCACAAAAGATTTATGGGTTCTACTAAAGGTCTTTGTAAGGTTCTGGAGATATAGTGTTGCTGTTTGTTGTGAAGGCATGCTGCCTACTTGATAAAGACCTTAAAAGAAGAGAGGAGGTTAAGTTCAATATTTCACAGAGTTCTTGGTGCAAGCAAAGTGAGATTGCCCAAATCATTCCACAGCAGTTCTTCATTTCAGGGTCTCTCAGCTTTTCCCTATTTCATGTTTAGAAACAGATCTCCCTTCCTATCCTTTTACTATTAATAGAAAGTGTGCAGTAGGGTACAAAGTGGCAAAAAGACATCCAAAAATCATTACTTCTTGCTAATTTTTCTTGAATAAATCTGAACAATTCCACTCTGTATACTACAATAGTACATGGTTGGTGGCTTTATTTTTCAATTCAAAATGATTTCTCAGTTAGAAGTGCTGATTAGTTAACATTTCTATCATTACTTAAAAGTAACCTAATTCATAGCACTGTAATGACTTCAAATAATACCTTTTCAGTTTACCAAGGAAATGTCAAATTTCCTTTGACAACAGGGGCCTTCTGGAAGACAGCCCAATTAATTTATTTTTCTACCTTTACAATATCAAACTGGACATTTAGCAATTAATTATTTGCATATTTGAATTTGATTCAACATCTTAAAAAGAAAAATAAATAGCAGAAAGTCTGGGAAGAAGTACGGTTTCCTTCAGATTTGAAGAAACTTGGCACATAAAAATTGTATTTGAAAATGAAGGGCATATGATTTTCATACATACTGGAGTCCAGACCTGATCCAAAACCTGGTTAAGGAAATGGCTAATTTTAACGAATAAAAGGGGCCATGAAACTTATTCTTTATTGCAACTTCACTCTCCAATTGCCTTGTGTCTCACACTGGTAAAAGGAGCATTTCAGTGACTTCTTATTTCCTTGCAAATACTGACTATTCCCACGACAGCAGTTCAGGGCTATTGGCATGTGAGGTGCAGAAGCTTTAGTACTTCATAAATTTGATAAAACCAAAATCTAAATTGTATGGATACATGTATATCCTGCCCCTGTTCCCTTGCCCTCGCTCTCCCTGGGATACTGCTGTGATTTCATTCCATTTTTGACAACTGAAAAACCCAAACTAAATAAAGGGGAAAATGGAAACCCCGAAGAGAAAGCACCTGTGATCTTTGTAAGTGGTAACCATCACCAGCAAGGTGGGGAAGCATTTCTCTGCAATACAGTCCCAGACAGTGCAGGTTCCCTTGGTTTTCAGGTAACATATGTTATCCCAGGATAATCTTATCTGATGCTCTTCATTACTTAAGTGCTTTTTCTTTTCTCTTATAGGTCTCTGCTTCACTAGCATTTAATAGCATCAGGTTCAGAAACATTACTCATAGGAAAGAAAACCTGACTTTTGCTGAGCCTTTTCCAAGTGAAAAAAGTAGTGACCCTCTGATTCCGACCTGCTGATAGCAGTGTTGGAAGTAAAACAAAGCTAGAGCTCCAGAGGACTACTGGCCTTTAGCACATGTCAAGTCACAGCTAGGTCTGTACACGTCTACGTTCTCACCACGGAGATTTCTCAGCAAACAATCCAGTTCAGCTGAAAGCAGACTAAATCCTGGCTCTTTATCTCCACCAAAATACCACTCACATCATGACTTTTCCAAAATAATTGTCAGTGTCAGTCACCACATAGCGTCTGGATGAAAAGCACACTGCAGAACCAATAATAACAGGATCCATGTCAAGGCACAAATTAAAAGCCTCTTACCTCAGAAAAATCAAGGACCTATTCTCTCATGCTCCCTCATTCAACCCAGGCAAAGGGAATTCTGCAAGGCCCAGGTGCACAATGCCAGGGAGGGAAAAGCAATGTGCTTGTTATATGAAGCAGATGTTGGATATTGTCATAACTGAGGCCAAGCTAATAACATTCTAATGAGTGGTAATAAAGTGTCAGAAGCAATAAAAAAGGGATAAAATAATCTCTAGAGTAATCGTGCTGCACTTAATATACCTGGAGAGCAATGGGGGAGGAGGAGGGGTGTGACAGAGGGAAAGGTGTGAGGGAAGAGTATTGGTCCGCAGCACAAGTTTTCACTGGAAATGGACACTCTGGAGAAGACTAAACTCCTGGATGCTCAAAATTTTGGTGAAGCAGTGAATTTCCAAACAACATATTTGTGATTCCCAAAGACCCTGGTCTTAGCTGACATAATCAAAAATAATTTAATATCCATTCTTTGTCTCCTTTGATGTTTTGTTCACAAACAATTTCCAGAACCTGAGCCCAAACAAGTATAAATGCCCATCCTCATAATTGTGTGTGAAATATAAACAATAATGAACAGTGAAGATGAACAGGGTATGTACACAGAGGCTTCAACCAAGTGTAAAAGCCCATCCTCACCACTGTGTGTCTGAAACATAAGCAATAGCAAACACTGAAGCTGAACAAGGTATGTAAGCAGTGGCTTTGTATTGTTGCTATCTGTGTACAGTCTGAAGTGGTGATTATTTGGGTGGAAAATATTTGATATTAATTAATTTATTCACATAAAAATAAGTTGCATCTCTCTGCATGCAGGTTTTAAGGGGGAAAGTAAGTAAAATAGGAAAGGAAGGCATTATTTGCCTAAGATGTTCAAGTATATTCTGAAGTATACATACAACTCAAACTAAGGATTACGGTCTTTTGGGATTTGAAAATATACTGAATCTCAGTGTATCTCAGAATTAAACTATTTTGCTAATCTGAAGACTTCTAAAGGACTCTCCACTCAAGAGGGGTTTGTGTTTCTTGGTAAAAATGTGCACAGAGGATTCTGAATGGGATTTTCAAATGCTAGCCTTTGCCTAGTGATGCCACACATCAAAAACCCTCCACTGTATAAATGCAGTGTGCTTAGAAACCAAGTTCAAAGAATGGTTATCTGGACTTTGGGGACAGGTTTTAATCCAGCACAGCTACAGTCCACAAGGTAAATTCTGTGGCTTGCCTCCCTTTTATGAACTTCATGAACAAAAGCTCGATTTGACAGTAAAGCAAAGGCAAATGTAACCTGTCCACACAGGTCCCCTGTGGGGTCAGCGAATTATCTACTCTTGTGGAGTAAGCAGTCGTTTTCAAAGCAAGTCTCATCACTGTTGGTATTTCATGGATTTGAGCTCTTTGGGATCATGACATATAAGAAAATCTTTCTATTCAAAAAGCGGAAGGGGGGGAGGAGCTGAAAGGCTGTTGTCTGCCTTTGTTCATTTTGTAACTCTCATGCTTATATTGCCATGAAGAAATATTCCAATGGCTCAAACTAGTGGTGAAAAAGAACCTTTTTCCCCTGTAAATAAAAATTGGTCCTTCTTTCTTGCTGCAGGAAATTAATTTGATTTGTGTGTTGTGTGCACAATTTGAACACTGTTAAAAAACCCATAGCATACTGTTTCACTGAGCCTGGGATCCATATACCACCTGCTATAAAAGTTACATACTTTTGCAGTAATTAATGTACTTAATATTTAGCATGTATATGTTTCAAACCTTTCTTTCAGCTCTGAGTTCTCCAGAAATTCCTATTTTTATCCTCAGTGCATTGCTGGTAATAACAACAGAGAAACTACCGTGCTGATTTAATGCTCTGACTCCTGACTACCATGTAATACAAGAAGACAGCTTCCTTTCTCTGCTATTTTAGAGTTTTTCATATCAACTGCCTACAAAAATCTCTTAAGCTTTCCCTGATCAGAGTTTTGAGGTCTTGAATATATGTCTTTCTCAGAAACTTCAGGGAGAAGTCAAGGTGCCCAGAACTTCTGGAAATCAAAGATACTGTATCTAGCTTTCACTTGTCAGTCTAATTCATCAGGTAAGCAATTCAAACCAGACTCTGCACCTCACCACAGCTCTATGCCTGCACAAAGCCAGCAATGCAGTTGAGAGTCTGATCTGCCACCCCTTTCCCACCAGTGTGCCAACTCTAAAGCCATGGTTACGTTTGTGTTGGTTTTTCCCAATGGAAATGCCCAAATACCACATGCTGTATGAGTTAGAGGGGAGATTTCAAGTCTTTGTTCCAAGTCCTATTGTCCTACTACTTGATTTTAGCTGGATCTGAAAAGAAACTTAAATAAGGGTTCTGAGTTCAGTCAACAACTGCTTGTGGAGAGGAGGCATGAAATTGCATGCACAATTTCTTTACGCTTAGGTCTTTGCCTCTACTCAGCGAACTTTACTCTTACGATTCCAAGTGTCATTATATTGCCATTATCACTAAAGCAGAATAGTTTTTTTCATAACTGAAGAATGATTTAGGAACTAAATAGCTTGACATGGTGTCATATTTTATTCTAACACCTTCTAAAGATGCAAATGTACTCCATATACTCATTTTCCAAGAAACTAGACAAAAAGTGACAGTAAAAATATTTAAAGGGAAATTAACCCAGTAGAAAAAAAAAATTAAAATACATTGAAGGTAAATGTAATTGTTTTTAAGCCCAATGTTTTTGTAAGATAAATTCAACATTGGACAGGCTCTTTAAAAATCAATTTGCACTTGCTTCCTCTATAAAGATTTATCCCAGAGAAAAAAAAATCCATTAGTATTAAAGTGCTTAAAAACTTGGCAGACTATCTCCAAAGGCATCAATTTCTAGTGCTAATTACCACTAATTATTCACTCAGCAGTTGTAAGTTGCATTCAGTCCCTGAGGGTGGAAGAGAGATTTGTCTCTCTCCAGCATAGCATGTTTCATGTATTTGTTTCAAGAGATTTTTACATTCAGACATCAAAATAGCACGGGCTTAGAGATTTGCAGAACTTTCCTGTCCATTACCAGGAGCACATCAAGATTTCCTCATGTGGTATAAAGAGTCTGTACAGTCCCTCAACATCCTGCACCTGGCACAAGGGGTTTCATCCATCCCGTTTCTCTGCTGTGTGATAGAGATTGGACTTCACACATTTTTTCAGTGCCTAAGTGGATTTAATTTAGCAGTTCTCTGATTGCTCAGGCTTGAAGGTCTAGTGTCCAACCTGGCTGTTAAATAACTATGCATAACTGACTCAGAGCTTATTGTTCATGACCACAGTTACCAGAGAGGCCATCACATCCTAGATCTTCAATGTTTAGATTTGGACTCATACCAGAATCCCCCCTCCATCCCTTGCAACTCATTCCTTCAAGCACTGTGAGCAGCTAATAGGCTTGGATACTGGTACTGCTCTGCAACACCTAGAGACAAATCAGCTCTTTGTCCCCAAGGTGAGTCAAGATGAGAACTGGAAAAAGAGAAACTTTTCAGGGAATTAAATGTTTCTAGGAATGTTTATTTAGAATCAGCAAATTATTTCAGCCTTGTAATTTCAACCCAGACTGATTAAATTAGCGTTACCTAATTTAAAGGTTTATCTTTCTGAGGCAAAATTAAACTGACATGGACCTTTTATTCCCCCTCCCCCCAAAAAAGAAATAGGGATTGTAAATAAAACAAAGGAAAAAATGTGGGGTTTTTTCAATGTCAGAATTTCCTGGGCTGCCCTTTTAAGTAAATAACTTTCATATCCCTGCATTTTGTTCCATAGCCAAGAAAGCACTAGCAAAGAAAAAAACCCCAACAAGTAACCAAGTTTCCTGATGCAAAAGGGAAAGAAAATGGGGCTGACTAGAAAAGCCACCGAGAAGAATATTAATGCAGCATGACACCCCCTCTGCTCAAGGAAAAAAGATAGATGTATGTGAAAGAGAGAAGCAATAAAGGGTCAGTAATAAAAGAAATGTATCACTTGTAGAATTGACTAGGCTTTACTTGAGATTTATAATCCATTCTAACTGTAGTAATTTGTGGCTCCTGGAGACAGACTGCCTATTAGACATGATATTTTTGTAGGGTACCACCCAGGAACTAAATACATGAAATGTGTGAGCTAACTTGCTCTTCCCTTGGGTTATTTTAAATAATACTTTTTGTACCAGAATTTTTTATTCAGTGCCAGTCAAGGGATGACAAAAGCAAGCAGAAGGGGTTAAGTGATTTGCCCCAAAATTACACAGTGAGTCAGCAAGTGAATTTGCCTGGTTCCTTAAGTCTCCAAATTTCTACAGTCAGACAAGCACATCACAGCTTCTAGGCATTTGAATAACCTTCTTGGATCTACAGGTCTGTGCAGTTCTACTATGTATATGACAGAACCCTGCGTTCTCTATGTGAGTCCCTGAGGCACTCAGGATTAGGTGCTTTGCAGAATCTGGGTGTTAAGTTTCAATAATTGATTCAGCATGGCCCATCATAGCTGGTATGGCAATGTCCCTGCAAAGGTGATCTGCACTATAAACGCTGAAGAGATTAATGGTAACATGGCCTGAGTTTCATTACCATGGGATGAACAGGGCTGTGCTTGGAGATCTGCAGGGTTCAAGCAGCAAAGGGTACTTGGAAAAAAGCTCTTACACAGCTCTCTGTTGTCGAGGTTGAGATTTCCTGATATAATGAATCAAAGCCCCGGCTAATATACATTGCCAGAGTACCAGTGACTGCCCTTAAGCTGATTTACAACTGCTGAAATTACATCCACTGACTACAGTGAAAGTATTTGCAGAGTATAGAACCCTTTGACATGTCTGGTGGCACATTTAATACCTGAGCACGTGGCAGGTTTATTGGCTTGGACTTAGTGCTATGTTAATACAGCAGCAACTTCTGGTAAGCTCAGGCTGGGTTAGAGCAAGATTATGTCTTCTTAGAACTTCTAGAGGTCAAGCTTTTGGGTCTTTAATATGGTCATGATATGTTCTCTAAGTTTCTCAGGACACCATTTCAAAGCTCAAATTCACTGCATATTCATAGATCTATGTAGTCGTATAGTCTGACTTTTTAATAAGAAAATGAATAAATAAAATAGGAGTGAAAGAGCAGGGAAACTTCACAATGTCCAGTAAATGTGAAAATTTAATTCCTCAATATCATTAATTTTGTCTGCAGAAATATGAGTGGTTGCATGAAACCATTGCCTTCATGGCAAAGGAAAACTTCAAATGATGGAATACATGAAGCAATTTGATTTGTTTGTTGTTTGTTTTATTTTCTTATCCTCCTGTCTTTACCTTTCAGTTGTTTGACCAATTTTTTTAGAATGATCCTTGTTTTGCTCCTCCCCTTGGCTCAGAGGGAGCACATCTTGCCTTGTTAAAGAGTAATTAGAATGTTCCATTAATCGTTTCAGTAATAGGAAAGGACCGTAAGTGATTCTTGAGGGTTTTGAAAGTCCTTATTGAAAGAAGGAAAGGTGGAAAATAATCCCCTATGGATATCCTTTTTTCCCTGTATTCTGTGGGACTATTATTTAATTAAAGAACCCTGTACTTTTGTTTCTGGTCAATGTGAATAAATTAAGGTGATTAAATTCAGTGAATTCAAACTATTGCACTTGCAAACTGAAAGTAGAAAGCTGCTGGAAACAAAACAGTCCCAGGAAGTTGTTCTTCTATTGCATTAGCACCTTCCCTTAGCAATACTTCATTTTTCTATAGGACCTTAATTTGTTTTCTTTGAAAGCTAGACTTCTGCACATTTTTCCTGGCCAAGAAATACAGCTTACAGGGAGTTAATTATTTTTAAAGAACAATTTTCTTAAAATAGCCATTCCTTACACAATCTTGTCTCCTACTCTTGTTGAGCAATCTAAAGGATTTCATAAAGGGCCAAACTTATAAACGCGGTGAAATTGCATACAACCCCGAAGGACCTGGACGACAAAGATACAATTGAATTTGGTGTTTCAGGCTAGGGGGAATTTCTCCAAAGAGAGCAGAACTGTAGAACATAATTTGAAAGCACCATAACAAATGCCATTTAGCTGATACCGATGTGATGTGCGATTATATAAAGCTTCTCGAGGACCCAATTAAAATCTACCTTTAATTTCTTAAAGGAGTTGTGGGAGGTAATATATTCAGGATGTACAGACTCCTGGTTATTTCTATACTAGAGGATTAAGAACTGCCTCATAGAAAGACTTAGGCACAGGAAACTGTGGCCTCCAGCAGTTCAGGTTTGTGGCAGCCTATTCGTCTGGCTGCAGCTTGGTCATCAAGTCACACCCTGGGCTAGGCCATGTCTTGCATGCAAATATGGACATCAGATGAGACTAGACTTGAAAACAAGTTCAGAATTGGCCTATTTGAAGCAAATAACATCGATACACACACAGATGGACATGATGATAATTTTTATGGCAGCTGAGAAAACAACCATGTGTATTTTAGTTATATGTTAATATTTGCCAGGAAAAAAAAAAATCATTGCAAATGCCAAAATTACCCCAAAATAAGCATTTTGGTGAATCTCATGAAACTCCCTAGATGGCCAAATATTTAATGAAGCATGAAAAGGTGTTTAAAAAAAAAAAACCAAGAAATTCAAAGCACTGAACCCATGCTTTTGCATGAAATCCAGAATATAGAAAAACAAGTTATGAATCTGGATCTTTGTAAAAAAGATCAATTCATCCAAAAGGAAACAAGTCTCATTCTCAAAGCCTACTGAATTAGATTGAAAAACATCAATTGGCTTTAGCAGGCTTTGACATTTGTCCCTAAACCCACAAATAATCCACAGTTACAGAACAGTTAGGTGACAAAAATCAAGAATGGAAACTCCAAAATCTGTTTCATGCTCTGTGATAATCAATAGATAGCATTGCTTCATATCAACAACAGCTGACTTTCGGGAGCATTTCACTTGAAACGTGCATAAGGAGACAGGTTTACACTTTCAGTGAACACAATTCAGACTCTGCACCCAGAAATAACCAGGAGTCACCAGAAATATGTTCTCAAGGTATAATTAGAAGGAGCAATGTGCACCTTATAATACAAGGGATATCTACTTATGGTCCATGCAGTCCTCTTCTCTTGGAAACTCATAATGACCAGTGACAGTTGGTCAAAGATTTTTAATTTCCACTGTATTTGTAGATGAAAATGAAACTGTGCAATTCCTTCAGGACACCTGTGTTTATACTGAATCTTCAAAGATCTGTCAAAACAACTACTATCATGCCATTACATGGAATTAAACTCTGGGAGACACATAAAATTTTAGCAGTGGCCTGAGTTTGGGGGAAAAAAGAAAAAGAAAAAAGAAATCAAAACTAGAACAGGATTTGTCAACCCAGAGACAGCAGTGGGATACTAAACCTTAAAGAAGGCATGCATTTCAAGAGACAGCCCAAATACCAACATGAGAAGCATTTCATCTGGGATCAGTGATGAACTCTAACGTGCAAGAAAAGGTGTCAGTAAGTCCCAGGAAAAGATAAAAACTGTTCTTTAACATTTCTTTTAGGAAAGCTGACTCCAAACCATTCTCTTCCCCTTTCTTTATTCATTTTTATTACATTTTATGAACAAATAGCCAGAAGTGGTTTATTTTTAGCTCTGTGGATAGTGAAAGTAATTAACTTTTTTTTTCCTTGGCTATACAATATTTCAGGGCCACATGTATAGACAGAGAAACAGCATATCACCAGGGAGAAAATAATTCTCATAAAGATTACAGTAAAGAAGACATCAACCATAAATCCAAGGTAAACATGTCTTTATCTGTTATAGGGTCTTGCTCATGCCATGAGGCTGAAGGAGGACACCATTTCCCATTGCCAATCTCCTGCTCATCAGAGATCAAGCAGCTGCTGGTGCTGGCAACAAACATATGAGGATGAGAACTGGCTATTTGGCTTATCTGAGCTCATCCATATTAATACCTTGTTTCCACTGAGCAAAATTTAGGTGCTTCTTGAAAATGCCTTTGGTGTCATCACCTCCTAAACCTTGCCAGGTAGTTCACTCCAAACATTTATTACTTTCAGACAGAAAAGATGCTCCCCTGTGTCTTTATTTCAATTTAAATTCCATTTGTGCTCTTTTGTCAAATTTTCTGCATTGAGTTGTGAATAATGCTGACATTAGCTCTACCATTATAGAGTTTGAGCTTCTTAATTAGATTGCCTTATTCAACTTTTTTTCTGAGGTTAAAGTTTTAAACTAGTCCTCACAACTCATTCTTTTAAAGCTGAAAGCAACAATGTCAACTCTTTACTCTCAAGTTCCTCTTTTGTCAAGTGCCATAATACTCTTCCCAATGCAATGACTGGAATTGCTGCTTGGATTGAGGGCTGCCCACCCACTGTACAATGACAGTCACAAGCTACAGAATTTCTCCCACAACTCAGTCAAATATTTAACTTGCCCTTTTATTTGTCTCACTTTGGATATGCATACTACAAAACACCCTCATTTCTGCATGCCTAAAAGCCAGCTCTGATCTCAGGACATCCTTTTCTATTGCTCTCACAATCCACAGTGATGTTATATCATGCAGAATTTGAATTCTTAGATTTCTTTTGTTCCTTTTGCTTTCCCCACCACTTCTGTCTCTCCTCTACATAAACAGCCACCTTAAAAATCCTCACCTGTGTTGCAAGTAAAGAGAAATACCAGGAACTATCATAGCATTCCTGGGTCTTTTAAATTAGTTAGAACCAGCTGCAGTTTGAGAAGTGCCAATAAAGCTTCTCCTTATGTACATATCATCAAGTACACTTAAGGAGTCTTGTGAATGACCCAATTACAAGTTCACCTTTAAAATACACAAGTATTACTGCTGCCACCTGGCAGAGAAACTGAGGCGAGGTATGGAAATACTAAAGGCTAAGAAATAAAGAGTAATATCTGAAAGGGCAACTCTCCAGTTCTCAGCTTTACTCACTTGAAAATAGTGCATCTCTGAAAATACAAGTCTCATTTGCTGTATCTGCTGTCTCAGTGCCAAGTATGTATTCGCTGTTGCCACTGCTTCTGTCTTTTTTTCCTGGATGTGAATTTTTGAAGCTCAAAGAACAGATCATTCCTGTCATAGGAAACTTTCTCAAGGACACCTTAAGACGCGGAGAGTAAGACACGTTCATGTCTCAGTGTGCTGGGAGTAATGCATGAAAATCTCTTTTTATGGAGAGTATAACCGAGTCATTTAACTAGTCTGTCCATAAGCTCTGGTAGGCAAGCCATTCCTCTACACTATTAACCTCCTGGTGGTTTATATCTTGGTAAGTGATGCTAAGACAAGATAATGTCCAGCCTGTAAAAGATTTGATGATAATGATTCTAAATGGCGGGTATGAAGAACGAACTCCTTAGGCTATTTTCTAAGTTTTAAAAAGATTTGGGAGGGGGAGAGGGGGATGGATAAACTATCCTTTGTTTTTATAATATCAAAATCAAAGAGATATGGATTCAGTATGTATAGCAAAGTTGCTCTACCAAAAATAAAATTGCAGTATATTGTCTGTTTCAAAGCAACTTCTGAAGCGGAAATTAATTTTCTTTTTCTATTAAGAGGATCCCTGTCAGTTTGAAAGAAGGGAAAATCCACAGTGTAAAATGATATGCTAAATCCCCCCCAAACAGGCATTAACAATAATGATAAGGGACAAGCCACAGTTGTCTGGGAGAACCAAGGCAGCTGTAAGTGTGCCATCACTCCTTCAAAGGCTGCTGCTTCCAGGATGTGGTGACACAAACCAGAACCAGCACGTGCAGTCCCTTTGGCGGCTTGAAAAGCCAGGTGGAAAAGCAGAGTCTATCTGTGTCCAGCAGCCTCAATATGTAAATCCATTTGTATTGTTATAACCTAATCCTGCTCCTTACCTGCCAGGACACATGGCAAGAAAGGAAATCAGGGAGGAACAAATGCCAGGATGTGATTTCTCTCCAAGGAAAGATGGGTTAAATTCCCTTTTTGTGACGGTAAGTGGAACTGAAGCACCCTCTCCAGAACCATACCCACTTTCAAACCAGCTGAATTTGTCCCTTCACATATAAATAGAGCCAAATAATCAGGTGTTGCCTGTCCTCAGTGCAAGCCACAGGAGACATTTATTTGGAGGAATATTCAGAGGAACAATTATGAAAAGACCAAAGGGAGATAGTCTGAGCTGTAACCGTGGTGTTAAATAGGTAAATTACTATGGAGGAGCTGGGTGTTTAGCTCCCCATTGCTATAGAAACTCTGTCCGTATGTATTGATTTGTTTTGACAGAAACACGTGGGTCTACACCTTGCAATCCACCCTGGAATACATGTCAAAGGAGAGGAAGACCCTTTCAACATGAACGTATATTCCAGATTCACATTCTCACCAAGCTTGAAATTTAGCCAGCATTTATACACCTTTGAAAGAACAAAATAAGAAGTAGGTCTAGCAATGAAATTGCAGCCAACAGAAATTTATGCAGTGATTGCATGATGGAGAAAAAAACCCCACAAGTGTAGACTCCCATCATTGAAGGGAAGGAGGGAGAAGGCCTCAAAACAGGTGGAAGGGTAGACCAAAACCCTTCCCACACAGCACCTTTTTCCAGCTACTCCTAAGGAAGCCACATTTTTTGGAGCTTTACAAGAAAAACCGCTTCCCTTTCTTTCCTTCCCTTTTCTTTCTGGTAAAATGCATCTCAAAATATTGGTGACCACTCAGCCAAATTTCAGTCACTCTGCTGGAAGTCCTCTAACCCCCATCATTTCCCTTTGATTGTCTAACATGTGCACGGTTGATCTGACATTGAGCATCGCTTGCGGTAGACTTGTGTAATGATTTAATACATCTGCTCCCAGCAACTGTTTATACTGTGTGTAGTTTTCTCTTAAAGGGTTTGTGGATGGACTGCAGAAAAGAAGGCTTTCTGTCTTACTTTGTGATGGCCACTGCACACAGTGTGCAGAGACCACTGCATCTCCCTTGAGAGGAAACCATAATGCCCAGGGAAATAATATACAGCAGCGCGGGCTGATGTGGGCAAGGAAAAAGATACAGCCACAGGGCCTCTGCAGTGTATGCAGAAGGTGATGTCTGAAGAAAGGAGAGAGGAGCCTCAAAAAAATCTTTAGATGCACTGGAAAGAAAAATATTCTCAAGGTGTGGCAGCAAAGTGTGTTGAGATTGTGGCAGCTCAGGGCAAGGGCAGCTGCTGCAAAGCTGTAAGGCACTTTTGTAGGGGGATGTGCTGTTTACGTTGCTACTCTGTCTCACTTAGAAATTTTTTCTGTTTTTAAAAGCTCATGATTCTGGGGCCTCTTAGCTCCAAAATTTGTAAGGCTTTTTTGGTGTTCTTGGTACACTTGTTTGAAAGACCAGAGGCAAAGAGATCCAAGGCAGAGCCCACGCCCTCATGAGAAGCCATGAAATAAAATTTTAAAAATTGCCTCAAGAATTACGACTGGTTTCCTACCACAGCAAGAACTTCCTTCCTGCCACAAGCCCCTTAATATGAGCTAATAAAAATACACGCAGATCTGTCAGAGCTGACTTGCCCCAGAAGGCATATATCTCTTCCCTCAGCCCTGGAACCTGCCATGTGAACCCCAGCCTGGGGTCTGCCTGTCTCAAATTAGCACAGCACAGGTAGCTCATTCACAGCTTCTCTAATCAATCAGTTATGCGCACGGTCCTTGTGTATCCAGGCACATCGTATTTGAAAGTATAATTGCCACAGCAAGACAACACAAACTAGAAACATTAACAAACCTTATTTTTTCACATCCCCCTTCCAATTGAGAATCTGAATAATTTATTATGGGTTGGCAGCTCTTGATTACATTTTTTCACCTTTTTAAATTGTCTAAATGAAATTTTCAGTAATTTAAGCAGCAAGTGAAGATGACACGTCTTTGTGTTCCGCTTGCGGAGGAAAGCATACCGCGAGCATCAGTTTTTAGCAGCCACAAGTTAGATTCTCCAGCTTTCTTCTGCTAGGACAGTGAAATGCCATTGTCTCTGGGTAGAAGGAGGAAGACTACTGATGTGAGTGAGAATTGTAGGGTTTAGTCAACACAGAAGGAGTGTAATAATAATTTTAAAATCATGACAAGTTGGCTGTGTGTCAGTTTACTTGGTTGCTGAGTATAACAAAAGCACGCAGCCTAATGAAGGATGAATTTCATGGTAAGACATGATTCGGTTTGCAGAAGCACCTATATGTTATGGGTTATTCAGACTTGAATCTATCCAGGGGAGGTGGACTTGAATCTGTCCAGGTGGAGGCCGGTGACAAGCGGTGTCCCCCATGGGTCTGTCTTGGGACCGGTGCTCTTTAACATCTTTATCAATGACATCGATGATGGGATTGAGTGCACCCTCAGCAAGTTTGCAGATGACGCCAAGCTGAGTGGTGTGGTTGACACCCTAGAAGGAAAGGAAGCCATCCAGAGGGATCTTGACAGGCTGGAAAGATGGGCCCGGGGGAACCTAACGAGGTTCAACACTGCCAAGTGTAAGGTGCTGCACTTGGGCCAGAAGAATCCGAGACATAGATACAGACTGGGAGAAGAGCTTCTTGAGAGTAGCCCTGCTGAGAAGGACTTGGGGATTGTGGTGGACGAGAGACTTAACATGAGCCAGCAGTGTGCTCTTGCAGCTCGCAAGGCCAATGGGATCCTGGGCTCCATTAGAAGAGGGGTGGCCAGCAGGGACAGGGAGGTGATTGTCCCTCTCTACTCTGCCCTCGTGAGGCCCCATCTGGAGTACTGTGTCCAGATCTGGGGCCCCCAATACAAGAAAGATGTGGAACTGTTGGAGAGGGTTCAGAGGAGGGCCACAAGGATGATTAGAGGGCTGGAGCACCTGCCCTACAAAGAAAGGCTGAGGGAGCTGGGCTTGTTCAGCCTGGAGAAGAGAAGGCTGCGGGGGGACCTCATTGCAGCCTTCCAGTACCTGAAGGGAACTTATAAGCAGGAGGGGATTAAACTTTTTAAAAGGGTAGATAATGGCAGGACAAGGGGGAATGGACTAAAGCTAAAGGAGGGAAGGTTTAGATTAGATATTAGGGGGAAGTTTTTTACAGAAAGAGTGGTGAGGTGCTGGAACAGGCTGCCCAGAGAAGTAGTGGATGCCCCGTCCCTGGAAGTGTTCAAGGCCAGGTTGGATGGGGCCCTGGGCAACCTTGTGTAGATCCAGACCTGGAGGTTGGTGGCCCTGCCTGTGGCAGGGGGGTTGGAGCTCTATGATCCATGGGGTCCCTTCCAACCCAGACCATTCTATGATTCTATGATTCTATGATTAAGGAAAGTGTAATTCCTGTGAGTGGCATAGCCTTAAAATGGCACACGCACAACATCGTGCAGCAGGAGATACTGCTGCTACCTCTCAGGAACAGGCTGCATCCAACCTTCTCACCTGCTTATTTGGGCAGTAAGCTTACTAGCAAGGGGGCCTTGTCTTGTACCTATGCAAAGTGTGCATAGTATTACATAAATGAAATCTTTATAATTGCTTATATATGTTTATAAAAGTTTAGAGAGTGTATAAGCAAGGCAGACATCTTGGGGATTTTCGGCTTGCTCATAAAAAGATTTTTAAATATACCTTTCTACCTTAATGACAAGAAGCAGATTTCCTTGTGGTATTTCTAATTTAGAATACACATTACTGAAAAGTATCTGACACTGCTTTTTAAATTTTTTTTGTTTTCTATTTTAAGAGACCCATTTAGAAAATGCTTGTTTTCATTGTTCGGGTGAATTCCAACTTTTAACTTCAAAACAAAGGCAATACAGAGAATGTTGCAAGTCCTAAGCACTCCCAAATATAGGTTCATTGCCCTTCACAGAAGGGGGAAATATGGGATTGTAAGGGAGTGAAAACTTGCAAGGTCTCTGAGCAGTCTTCAACCTGTTCTTCCAGATTCATCTCACAGTCCAGGAAGAGTCTGGTTTGTATTTTGTCTTCTGGACCAGGTCACACATCCATGATAGAGAGTCTTGGGGATTTCTGTAATCTAAATCATCCTTCTACTTAAAAGGTAAATGCATAATGTCATCAATATTTTTTACCCTGTCAGAAATAGAACTGTCCCACTACAAATAATACACTTGCATGTGACAGGTCCAGAGAAAATGAGAAAAATATTATCTGCTACCCATTATGTCTAAAATTTAAAGGTTTTTAATGAATTAATGAAAAAGGAGGGAAGAACCACCTAAGACTACCAAAGGAACCTGAGGAATACCTAGCATGCTATGTCCTTGCTATTACCTATTGATTAGCAATGGGAGAAAAAAACCCAAAACCCTCCTATGTGGATCACATAGAATCAATGCCTCCTGAGAAGCAACATGAAACTTAATAGCGGATATAAGAAAGCCTGGAAAATTTCTGATAGCAAAAGAATGATACTGACAACACACTTCAAGATATATATAAGGTGCTATTGAAAAATAGATGCTAGGATCTGGACTTTACTGAAAAAGTACAAGGAAACTTTTAAGGACTGGCTTTCATCTCATTTTACTGAGGTCTCAGTCTTCACACAGTGAATTAATACCTGGTGTCAACATGCACTTGCAAATTGCAGCTTCTTTATAGTTTGCCCTCTTAGAGCACCTTTCATTGCACGGTTTCAGGGACCATTGTTGAAATGAGACTGCATAGCTGTGCCTATGTGGGGAGGCAGGGAGGAATTTCTTTTTTAAAAACTCACTTTTTCTTTTGTCTCATTATTCTAACTAGTTTTTGGACTCCTTTTGAAAAGGGGAAATGTATTTTATTAACAAGAAAGTGAAAGCATTCACCAAAAAATAGTATATTTTGCTAACATACTTAAAAAAAAAAAAAGAAAAAGTAATTGCCAAAGAAATCCCAACAACCACCAAAGGAAACAATCATAAAAAGTTAAATGAGAGAACCTTTTCAAACAGCCCAAAGAGTTATTCCCATTTAGCACTATGTAAGGTCCTTCGAAATATAAATTACACACAAGATATTAACCCTGGAAATCTAATTTAGTCATTACCTTTTTCTTATATAGAACAAATGAAAAGAAACACAGAGTAGCACAGAAGAAATGAATCCATCAGAAAGTGAAGCATGTCAGCATGAAGCACTGACATTTCAACTCAATTTTGCAAATAAAAAGAATGTTTAGAGAAGGAAAAGAATTTAGGAGTGAGCGATGAAGGAAGAGAGGCATTCATTACAAACGCCATCAAGCAATGCTAGATCTGGTTAAGTACAGTATGTCACTCTCCATGTAGTTAGGTGCTATTCAGTTTAAATTGAGCTGAGTTATGACAGCTACGAGGGGAATTTTTTATATGGTGCCACAGAAATATAATCAGCTTCCAGAAAACTCTCACTCATCTACCTACAAAACAGCACAGCAAACTAATACATGCGGAGGCTGGGCAAGGCCAGGATGACCTAAAGAGCCACATTTCACAGTTCCTGGGGCAAACCTAACACATCTTGTTAGATCGTAACAAAATTAGATGGACGACGTTGTTCACTGACTCCGAATTTCAAAATTACCTTTTATTTCTTTTCCCAAAGACCAACCATTCCAGCTTAATGATTTATCTTCAGAGTTCCTGGACCAGTGCATTTCTAAATTCCTCACCTCCAGTCACACCAAAGTGGAAGATTAGATGCAAATCTCCTGTGAGACCCCACCTGGAGTTCTGCAGTACTCCTGTACTTCCCCGGGACAGGAAAGACTTAATGCTGTTCGAGCATGTACAGAGAAGGGTCACAGAGATGATCAAGGGGCTGGAGCACCTCTCCTATAAACACAGGCTTCAAGAGTTGGGCTTGTTCAGTCTGGAGAAAAAAAGGCAGCCTACCAATACTTAAAGGGGTCCTACAGGAAAATGGGAGCGGGACTGTTCACCAGTGATAGGACAAGGGACAATGGCCTCAAGCTGAAAGAGGGTGGGTTTAAGCTAGACATTAGGAAGAAATTCTTTACTCTGAGGGTGGTGAGGCACTGGAACAGGTTGCCCAGAGAGGTTGTAGAAACCCCATCCCTGGAGGTGTTTAAGGCCAGGCTGGATGGGGCTTTGAGTAGTCTGGTCTAGTGAAGGTGTCCCTGCTCATGGCAGGGGTGTTGGAACTAGATGATCCTTGAGGTCCCTTCCAACCCAAAGCATTCAATGATTCTGTGATTCTAAGCACCTTGGCACCATGAAGGACTCAAATGCTGGGAGACCATTGCTTGTTCTCATTCCTGCTGTGCACGTTGGTTGTGTCTACCACAAACTCTGGCTTGCAAACCAAACTTTGCAGCTTGACTGTAAAGCACTGACATGTCAGAAAAATGGGACATCAGGCTGATGAATCTGTAGTTGCAATGGCTGTGTCCTTCACCCCCCAGTATGTAAATTGTAGAGCATTTCTGCATGCAGAATATGATTATAAACTAGAGAGGAAAACCAAGTCTGCACAGATGATGCTTACTCACTACAAGAAAGAAAAGCAATGGCTGGTAAAAGCGATGGTCCTGTGTGTTTTGTTTGCTTGGCTTTGGCAGAGCGCTCCTGTGTGCATTGCCTGTGGTCCATTTTCTGAGATGTATTGCAGAATGGCATCGTTATGGACACAGGTATTATTGCTGCTGAATTTCAGGTGATTCATTCCTACAAAATAGTGAGCATCATTAAACTAACTTTCAAAGTATTCCACAACTCCTCAAAGGGACCAGTAGATCATATAGACCCTCTTCAAAGGACCCCTCTAGGCGCTACTCAGGAGTCTCCCCTGTGACAGATATTGCTGCAAACAGCAGCTGCTTTGCCTTTCCCCGTATTATCTCAGAGTGAGAAAAAGTGAAAGCTATGAATCAGTCTGCTATCATGAATTCAGGGATAATGAAACAAGGAATAATTAAGGTGCCAGAAGTACCATTTGGCACATATAAATTATAAGTAATTTTTGAACACCGGTTCTCCCAGCCCCATAAAACTTCTATCCTTCCCCAGTGAAATCAGGCCAGTATCACAGCACAGAAACTCTGGAACAAGTTCTCAAAACAATTATATTCTACCCATGTTTCTGTTTTGACTTGGGAACAGCAAGGTTTCTGATGGAAGAATGAAGTTGCTTATATGTGTTTACAGACGGCTGTCTGTTTGAGTGACAGACATATGCACTGGAGCAGTGTTAAGTGCTGTCACTTTGGTTTATGGAGCACTTGCTTTGGAAATATTTCATTTTAATGCTAAATAAATGAGATCAAACTAAAAATAAGTAGGGCAATTAGAAAGTAAACATTGTTTTCCTTTCAATTCTAGGCCAATATTAAAGCTTGAAAAAATTGTCATGTAGACTGAAGTGTACAGAAGACTTTAGTGACAAAATCATATTCAAGGAAGAAATGCAGCCCGCTATCACGGGAACTGTAAGTATTTGCTTATCAATTTGCTCACATGAGATGACTATTGCACCTAGTAAATCCATCTTCTGCCACATCTTGTCCCCTGAAGGGCGACCATCCAATATGGGGCATTTTTTGATGCAGTGGTGTAAATCCTACAGGTGATGGAGGTAACATCAAGTATGAAATGAGTGTATGTCCAGAAATATGAAAAAATACTGTGCCAGGAAATACAGGAAATCTATGAATATTTTTGTTTGCATAGGGAGAACTGTGATCTTTTGTTATTTTGCCAGTGAAAAGTGATTCACAGCTGTCCTCAAATCCAGAAAAAGATCTGCAGCCTTGAATGTTTTGCAGAGGGAATACACAGGAACAAAAGCAATTAGGTGTCACTGCAAGAGCCTTTTTCCTCTTATTAAAAGTATCCAGGGAAAACCAGGAAAAGAACTCTATGCTTTTCAAAAGTGTTTTTTTTTCTCCTCCACATACTGTTTTGTTCCTGTGGCTTCTCTTTTAAATTCCCAGTGCCCGGCTGACTTCAACTCAAACAGAACATATATAAATTACTGAAATTAGCATACCCAAAAAAGTCTTTCTAAACCACTTGTTGTGGAATTCTACAAGCAAGAAGAAAGCCTGAGACAGAAGGGTTCTGTCAGCAAAACAAATTCTTATTTTTGCATCTTAGTTTGTCAGGAAAAAGAAAGAAAATAAAACCCACAGGTGCAAGGGAGGTTCAAGAGCAAGTGACTGGCTTTCTACCTATTTTTATGTAGTAAAAGAAAATGGAAGTGTTTTCAAGTCATAAAGATTATTAAACTTTCCATGAGCACGCTCAATAGAGTCTATCAGAAAATCAAAGATCAGAAAGGATGGATGTCTTTCAAGAGTTTGATAAGAATAGACTTAGGAGACACCTAGACTACTCAAGTACACCACTGAAAAATTTTGGACATACATGAAAGTGTAAATGTCAAGCTAGCATTCAGAAAGCCCAAGTAAAATAGCTCTGTAAAGGCTTGTTAGCTTATCATGAAAAATCTGAAAAGGAACTCACCTGATAAAGAATTAAAAAGGTCTGTGAGTCACCAAGGTTCTGTGGAAGAAACTTTTTCCAGACTAACCTGATTTCATACTCTGGTAAAATCACAAGTGTGGTTTATTCAGGTAGAACTCTTAAATTCTAATAAATGTAATGTTAGAGTATTATAATGCACAACATTCTGTTTAAATTTAGCACTGTACATTCTTAAGACAAACATTTAAGTGGATTAATAACCAGCCATATGATAGATTTTACAAACCTATTTTCAAGGAAAGCTGTCATGGAAAAATGGAATTTTAGTGCATCACTGCCTACTAGAATTGAATCTTTTCATCAGTGATCCAGAATTAAATGTAAAATCACTATTGAGAAAATTGGTGGCTGCTGTAGCTATTGCTTGAGAGAAAAAATGGTAAGAAACCTGAGCAGAACTGCTTGGTAAATTGGGGGAACTCAAGCAAAGGACATTTATACACAGCCAAATGCAACTGGACATTGCTAAACACAAGGAATGCTGGCCATGCCTATCACACAAGGGATTTATAGCCTGGAAAGAAATTACTCTGAAAAGATTTGCTGCTCAAAGTGGCTACAGAGCTGAAGGATGAGTTTCCAGGATGATGCTGTACCAAAAAGAACTAATGAAATCTTTATATAAACAGAGGCAATGTGAGTAGAAACAGAAATGTCATTTTTATCTCCTCACCAAACACTCAAAGAGTCTGATAGAGGAATTCTTGCATTCAAATAGATGCTTTACAATAAGGTGCTTAAAAGCTCACTCCATTTAGCTTATCATAAAAAAGAAAAAAGGTGTCTTGAGGACGAAGAAGAAGATAAAAATGCCATGTCCTGTAGTTTTTTAATCTATGGAGTAAAAGACAGGAAGATAAGAGAATGGAATAGAGGCCCCAAAAATGAATATGGTTTTTTTCAGATTCAGTCTGGATGTGTCTTTACAGAAGGTGGTTTAGTTAGCCACTCCTCAGCTGAAGCAACATGGGAGAAATCCATGATTTTTCATACTAGAGATGGAAAATTTATATCAGTACAGGCCATGTGCAGTTATAGGTTAGATCTGACCCGCAAGGCACCTCCATCCAGCCTACCATCTTGTTTTCCAAAGGTTGTAAACATAGGTTCCTTTAGATAGTGGACACTGCTCTAGCAGCCAAAAACTTTTTGGATGCTTCTTCTGCTTCCATAGATCAGTCAAGTAGAGGAAGAAAGGGAGGCACCCAAGACTGGGGCTGTTACCTGTGCTCTCAATATATCACTGCATCCTCTGCAAATGCTCTGCAAATGAGTAGCAAAACCAGGCAACTTTTCCTTGTGACTTCTCGTGGTATGCCAATGTCCAAGGCTAAGTTAATTTCCATGTGCTTTTAAAATATCTGTACTTGGAAATGGAGTATGTAACAAGTGCCACCATGCCATACCGTTCCAAGACTAAACTTTTCAACCAAAGAAAACACCTATTTTGACATAAACATCAAAAGCTGTATCTTTCTTCACCTTCAGACCCTATACAAGGTCTTCTGTAACCTCCTCCTCTCAGAAAATTCTTGTTTTCCTAATAAAGATTTTCTTGTCTGCTACAATAAGCTAGCTTCCACTCCTTCTACTGTGTTAAATGTTAACTGCTCTCAGACACTCTCTTTTTAGCTGAGTGGCAAGGCTAAAGTTTGGGGAGACAAGAATCCTCTCTGCAAAGGGTATTAAAATTTTGCTCTTAGACACTTGAGTCTAAGAGGACACTATCATAGGTCCCACTCATTTCTTTCTTTCAGCTTGCTTCCTTTAAAAGGGAGAAAACACAATACCTGTTCTCAACACACAGTTGATCAGCTTTGCCATTTGTGGTAAAAAATAGGTGAAGTAGAACATCCAAAAATGAGATCAGGGCTGAATACATCTATCTTTACCCTTTGGGGGGAAAGTGGAGTATTTGAAAATTGATTTATGCATGCATTTAATAGATATTTAAGAAAATATGTAGGCTTGCTGGTACCTTGGTGTGACTAATTCACTCGCCTGCGACTGACCTTACCCTGCAGCTTGGAATAAAGCCACTATATTCCATGTTACCTTTGACACCGGTTTATTTTATGGTCCTTATTGACACAGTTATTCTTTTAAAGACTTGAGTATTTAAGGGGAATACTATCTACTGACACGGAGATGGGCCTTTTTAAATTAGGGCCATTGGATGAACAAATGTGAATAGACTGATCGTAGCTACTGCTGAACACACACAAAAAAGAAAAAAAAATAGAAAGAAAAGGTGTTCAACAATTCTACTGGAAAGGAATGCTCACTGTAAGAAGTACAGTCTATTTCTATAAGGCTGAAAATTTAATTCTAGAGTGCTGCCAGCCAGATAATGAGGTCAGGGAAAAGGATGTAGGTGCATGAGGACTGCAGTGTATAGGGCTGCATTGTACTGCACCCAGTATAATGGAATATGTTGGAAGGCTGTTTGCTTACTGAATGGCCTTACAGGAAGGAAATGCATTTTCTATCTACAGCATTTATCCCATCTAAGAAATGCATTTTTTCCTACTTACGTAACTGTTGTGTGAGCTTATTCCCAAAAATGATTGTGGCAGTGCATTTGGATTAGATCCTTTATTTCGAGGACTGCTTTGGGAATGGAGGACAGGCAATTTAGATCAAAATGTCTCTTATTCAAAGTAACTTATGACGAAACATGATCCTCAGCTGTGGCTGAGAACAGCACAGTGCAGTACAGGAGGTGGTAAGGGTGGCTTTAAGTTATGTTTGAAATTCCTTGAACTTTGGCTGGGTTTAGGTCTGCCACCACCACCGTGGCTGCACGCTCCCTAGAGCCTATCTGGACAACTGGACTGAAGGAGAGATTTGACCATGCCCTGTTCTTCTAAACCACAGTCCTCTCTTTCTCCAAGCCACAGTTGGTGTTCAGAGTGAAGTGGCAAACATTCACAGAAGTATCTCCCTGGAGGAAACCCCTTCTGAGCTGGATTTCCCCTCCCATCATAATTTAACTCATCTTTAGAAGGAGAGGGTGCAAATGAGCTATTTTACACCAGACACACAGACCAAATTGGTTGCAACACTAAGGAATCAGATCTAAGGAGTTGCCTTGGTTCCTTATTAGTAATGTCTCAGCATATTATCACACATATTCGTCACCCTGGCACTGAGAAAATCTCTTCAGAAAGGATTCATCCTTTTGCTACTAATAGAGAGAGACAGAAAGAGAGAGACTGAGGCAGACAAAATGATAGAAAGAAAGAGAGGGAGCAAGAGAGAATGTCAAGCTACAGTTATGTTATTTCACGTCTTTCTTTTGAATTGTACATGAACAGCTCATAAGTTTCTGACATTATTTCAGTGCCAATAAAATTATCTGAATGGTTATTGGCTAGGTGGTCATTTACAATTAGTCAGTATTACGAATATGAATCGTTTCAGCTGCATACATAGAATTTGTTGTATATCTGTGCTTCCCAAAATTTAACATTTAGATCAAGGTTTCCAGAATGAACACTGACAGTTACAAATGTGCCTCCTGTTAAAATTACTCTTAGGTTGGCTATTTTGATTAAAATTGCTTGGTGGAAGATTCACAAGAAATAAAGTCTGAAAAAGGACTGAATTCAATTTTGATGGAAATTCTTTTCAGAACTAAAGTATTCAAGAGGGATGGTGGGAGTAGAAAATGAAAAGTATTCCACCAGCCTTTAGTACCTCCAGTACACAGAACAGTCAGGTATCAAAATCATGCCATTTTCCTCAAGTGTTCTTGAGCCAAACCCCCCTACTTGCATGGAGAGGATATATATTTTGCAGCATAGCAGCACTTCATTAATGAATTCTAATTAACATCCTGAAATATATTTACTGGGAAGAGATAGTAATTTTGTCCTTAATGTTAAACACTTGACACATTTCATAGATGGCTACAACTACTGGTACAAGAGTATCACTCTGGGAGGAAATGCTGACCTGGAATCTATGGATATCTTCCACATTGGGTGGAAAGTGTTATGAAAAGCAAGATTCTTACTTGTGCTTACAGGATGAACCACTACAGGCTCTTCATCACAACTCCAAGCTCTTTCTGCTCTTCATCTTTTTGCAGCTAGTCCTAATGCTTCAAAGTCCTCTAGAAGGTTATGTTCTGAAAAGGGGCACTTAATTACCCAGTCATTCAACCTCTTATTCACCTGAGATTCACTTTAGCATCTTTAAGTCCTGATCATCCTTAGTCCAGTGGTTGCTATTAAAAAGTCAATGATACTGTCGTTACTACAAAGGCTTACCTATAAGTAAGGCTGGTGTCTGACTTAATTGCAACCTACGAGGACTTAAAGTAGAATAACATGGGCCACTTGTGTGCTGAAATTTGGGTGAATACTTAATTCCCTCCCTGAATCAAACCTTAAGAATGCCACAGTACTTCTCCCTGCATTAAACACTAAAAGACTGTATTTAATAATCTGTCATAAATTTAAGCTACCAACCAAAATCGTTGCACATTCCAATCACTGTCTCTCTCCCATACGCTAACACTAAATCTAGTATGCACTGAGGTGGTAATCAGTTCGTTCTGTTTGATTTCTCTTCCCAAGTAGAAAAAAAATGAAAATATCTTTTCCAATTTCAATCTTCATTCTAGTCCAATAAATAGAAATAAGGAAGGTATTGAAAAACTGAGAATATCTGAAGCAGAACTGCAAGCCACTTAATAGATATTTTTAGTATCTTGGATCATACATGAGAGGTGATGAAGTAAAAGGAGAATTACTAGAACATGTATAATTTATTTCTATGTGGATAATATATGCATGATCTCACATCAAGACTCATCTAATAAGCCATAATGCAAGGTCCATATTAAATATATAGAAAAGAGCGAACGTATGTCTTTAGTGAAAGTACAGTGAAATATTGTATGGATTATAAATGGACTAGGAGTAGAAAATAAGCTCCTGCTGAGGTTGATTGCTCGTCACTCCGATTATGTGGGGAGCTTGTCATCTCTCCAAAGAATCAAAGTAGAATACGTCTGGCTTCTAACAACCTGCTCATTACCGCCTCACAGGTGAACATTCTTTCACAAAAAGCGAATGAAACACCACTGAGAACCATAACAAAGGTAACTGGAGGGGACTCCTGAAAAGTGGGTAATACATTTTTGTTTTACCTTTTGGGCCACAACTCTTGGCCCTGCTGGCAGCTGAATATCCAGAAACTACCAATTAACGTGAAGGTGGATGTTCCCACAGCGCACCTGCCATTGATGGGCTTGCAGATTCAGACGAGCCAGAAGTTAGATGGCATTGGATTGCATCCATGACAAGGACTGACTAGTGTGAGGAGATCCAAGATTAAGGCTGATAACAAGTTTCCATTTTCATATTTTCTTTCTATTTTATTGCCCTTTGGTGAACATTAATAATAGGAAAAGCCCCAGAGATGCAGCTAGGTTCCAAGTAACTGTGTTCCTTAGCAGTTCACAAGGAGGTGAATTGCTGGCTTCTTTGAATGGTGGAAATGTGATGGTTTTATGGTTTCTGCTGATACAGTTTTTGTTAAAGTGCACACACCACTGAAAACATATGGACAAATTGTTTAAAGAGACATAACCATACTTCTGGAAAATTATTGAGATGCCTAAAATTGTCAAAGAAAAAAAAAGGATACCAAAGAGATTACTTAATAAAGCCAAACTTTTACAAAGCTAGTCTAAAAGCCATTGATGGGGGCATCTAACAGATCCAAACACCTCAGGTTTAGAGAAAAGGGCGGACACAATCGTATGCACCGCATAAAGAGGCATTACAGAAAGACCTTGAATATTGTGCAGAGGGACAGTTCTCACATCTCAGAAAGAATATAATAGAAATGGAAAAAATTCAGAAAATGCAAACTAGGCTGTGCAATAACTCTCCATAAAAGCAATAATGGAGTAAATTGGGACTATTCAACCTAGGGAAAGAGTCATTTGGTGGGATGTGATAGAAATGTAGAAAATTGTGCAAGGATGGAGAGGGAATAACTGTTCAATAACTGTTCGCTATCTCATTCACTCAAGAGTGGGGTCATCAGGTGAAGTGAGAGGGGGATGCATGTTCAAAAACTCTGAAAGCAGGTGATTCCTACCACTACAGGTTGTAGATCAGGGAAGCTCTTTGCAAAAGGATGCTACAGATGCCAGAAATTCACATGGACTCAAGAATCTGGGTGTAGACTTGGAAGACAAATCAACTGCATATTAAGGATTAATAACCAAATTCAGCTCTCATTATGTATGGCCACACTGTCAACAAGTAGATAATGGATTTACTTATTTATTCAAACCACAGCAGCATAATGTACAGCTCTAGGCAGCATAGGCTGAGTAAATTCTGAGTCTAGGAAACCGCTAGCAAGGTATTTCACTTAAGCTGGGTGAATAGGCAGAATGAGACTTTAACACAGGGATTGCACCAGGATGTGTCAACAGTGCTTGTTCAAGACCTAATCTACCATATCCACTTGGTGTTATGCTCTACTGAACAAACACGCCACTCAGGGTACCACTCTTTGAGCTCTACCAACAGTATAAAAATAATTACTGATTCTAATTTTATTCTTGGGCTAGTAACAGTGTCCACACTTGTGACTTTTGGGCAGATGTTTGACTTCACCTACGTAAACTTGCAAAATCATGTGCAGGGGGTTAGTTTAGTCAGTTAATTTACAGACACACTGAGACCCCAGTGATGATCTCAATGTCTCATAATCATCCCAAAGATCTTGGATAGTTTAACTTAATCATGCTTCTTCAGGCTAAACTTGTAACAGCAGTGTAAGATTTGTTATTAAATCCATTAGGCAAAAGCGCACGAACATAGTACTGTAAAATATTGTTTACTTCATGCAAATGAGAATGCTACTCAGAGCCCCAAGCAATTCTGGGAGCTCCAAAGAGCCTACTGCTTGAAATGTTGACCTAATATAACCATTTTGTATATGAATTTAAATAGAAGTCTGCCAATTAGACAGCTTCTTTGTAAAAGTAAACATGCATGGATTATTATATGAGGTTTAGAGAAAATTTAAAATTAAGTTTATTTTTTAAATAGAATGCAAAAACCCAGAGCAATGGAGGCAGCAACTTGACATGTACATGATGTGTCAATATTTGCTCTGCACAATTGTTTCTCTGAAGATTAAAAGGGCTGAATTTATGGACATGGTAGATAATTTGAGTTGAATCTCACTCCAGAAAACATTTTTTGTTAGGAGGAGCAGAAGAAATAGATTTTGATAAGCCTTTCAATTAGTAGGCAGTACATGAACTCCAATTACTCACCCAGTATGCAGGGAGTATATTTGCAATAAAAACTTTTAGACCAAGAGCGAGTAAAGCCTTTCAAAAGTTTAAGCTTTCCTGGATCACATCAATTAATTTGGGGGGTCTGTAAAATTAGTGTGAGTCTGCAAAGCACATTTCCACCCACACCCCTCAACATAATTCCTTTTCTTTCCCCGAGAGGCATCTCTACTTTCCTCCTCCTTCTACAACCCTTACTCACTTCTCACACAGAGATCCTCTAGCAAAGGGGAGATTCTACTATTGAATTTTCCTTTAGCCTGGAAAAATATTATGCTTCCTGTACAATGCAATAATATTTGCAGACGTTCATAAATACTTATTTTCATGCTAAACGTTTTCTCTATATATAGTGCTCCCCTGCTATCCCTCAAGTCTCTCTTCAGTTGCTTGTTTCACCCTATTTTTGTTCCACCTGATGCAAGCAACATTAAAACTCCTTTTTAAGGGATGGGTTTAAAGCACCATTGGACTCTAATGAGGCAGAAGCACATGCTTAACTGCTTTGCTGAATTGGGGTCGAGAAAATGAAGTAACTTGCTTGCATGTCTCTCTGAAAGCCAACTGAGTTTGGGTCTTTTATCATTGTATGTTAACATCAGTTTGAGAACAGCATCTGCGGTGGGAAGGCTCTGCTTGGGGAGCTGACGTCTCGAAGGCAGGGAACAGTCACTCTGAAAATCCTTTTGTGAGTCATCTTCTTGAGGGCCATTCAATTCTCTCTGCTCCTGAGGTCTGACATTTAGAAGATCAGCAGCTAAGCCTTAAGAACCACACTTTCTGTTATTAATTGACGGATATTACTTTAACTGGGCACTTGGTAAATTGGCAGAACAAGGAATAGATATTTCCAGCAACAGCCAGCTGCAGCTCCAATGCTTATCTGCTGGATTTTCGTATCGCTATGCGGGGAAGTCATACTAAGCAAAACAATCTGTGGTGTGCCTGTGTTAGAGCCTGCAGAACAGTGCAGGGGCAGGGCAGCTAGCTGTAAACAAGCTACAAGGCACTGGAAGGAGAGCAGCAACTGCATTGAGCGCTCACAGCAGGTCAGTTCACTCCATTCCTCAGACACGTGAACCAAGTTCTGTGATGTGCACAGGTATCTCATTAAAGGAGAACTCAAGATAAAAATAAAAGTGGTGATGTTTGTGTAGTAAATTAAAGGGGCAGTACTTTCAATCACAGTAAAAATAGTATTAATTGTTAAGTCTGCTCAGTCGGTACGCAAATGAGTGCTGCAACCTATGGAAATTTTATGTAATAGAAACCAAATCCATTTGATTTAATTTAATTTTGAGTGGCAAGAATAGGAAGGGAAGAGAGAAACAAGCAAAGTATGCATTTGGTGAACACTGGTG
Source organism: Zapornia atra (assembly GCA_013400835.1). Classification (NCBI taxonomy): domain Eukaryota; kingdom Metazoa; phylum Chordata; class Aves; order Gruiformes; family Rallidae; genus Zapornia; species Zapornia atra. Next base: position 55,553 of record VZTU01022880.1, read on the forward strand.
CACTGACATACTGAGATCAATTCAAGGTAAATTCCAGTGAGCCATAAACACTTAAAAAATATTCTTATGTTATTTGTTAATTAATTACTATACTTTACCACTTAGAAAACTCCAGTGAAACACAGACAAGAGTCTTTTTATGACCAAACTGCATCCAGATTGCTTCATGCAAATAAGCCCTGTAAAAGTAGATTCATTCAATCCATACAAATTCAAACGGCTAGATCCAGAACTAGGCTTATCTTGTGTAAAATTAGGTCATTCTCTCCAATAGATGAAGGAATCTACAATGGCTGACACTTTCCAGAACAAACAACATCCTTTCCAAATTGGCTTCATTAGCCTTACGTGCATAAAAGTAAAATGCAATTCAGATTCTTAAAGCGACTTCTCTCCTCTGTAAAATTCATAGGACTTGGCTTATGGAACAATATTTTCTTCTAAGTTCAGATTAATAAGTAAAAACTTAATAATCCGTAAGGCTATGAACAACCTTTGTATTCAGTACAGAAAGCTTTTCAGTTAGTTGGAGTAAGTGTTTGGGTTTAGACACTTCCAGTCTATTAAACTAATTGAATAAGTGAGAATTCATTCTTCCAGAATAACCAGTTGCTTGAGGAAGTGATGCTGACAATTAAGTAAGTGACACTCTTTCTTCTGAAGCGTAACCAGCAAGCATCCCAGCAAGGAGCTCTGTTGAACTACACACAACAATCATTAAAGGGAAGCTCAGGCAACTTCACAGAATACCCTGTTTGCCCCAGTTCTTTAATCACTTCCCAAATGCATGTGCCCTGTGAACTTCCCTCTGACCAGGGAAGGATGTAAGTCTGCATATTTCAACATTATTGGGCAAGGATGACAAATGGGCTGCCATCCATCTCCCACATAGCAATGGCTGATGCTGTTTATCTGCGAGTGTTTCTCATTTCAAGAAAGGCAGCTGAGGATATTTAAACTAGGGATATGAGAAAGCTAAAGTGATTTAGCTGGATGAGCTTGAATTTAACAGGATTACTTCTTATTTTTATTAGAAAGCCATAATGTGATTCTGCTCTCTTTTTTCCCCAGAAAGGTCATCCTGGTAACAGGAGAATTATCTGCATTCTACAGAATTCCTGCAGCAATATTATTGCACAGACTCACAGCAGTGTGGCATATTTAACTGGTTTCACCATCCATCATATATAACTGTCTACTGCACACTCAAGCCTCTGGAAGATTTCGAAACACTGAACTGCATTTTTCAGCTCCTTGCAAATTAAGAGCACTTGGAGTTCAAGAAAACCCTAACACCAGCTACCACACACTTAAATTCTTCATCTTCTTAGATGAAGAAGAAATATCTGAGACAAGAGTGATTAAAAATACAATAGAAATAAAACCGACACAATTTCTACTTTCCCCCCTGACAGAGAAGGAGGCTGGGTTTCAAAGCACAGCATTACAATTATCATTAATAGGGCTGAATTGCCATAGCATCACTTCCTCATAAGAGATTACCATTCAAGGTTTCTACCTGTATTAAAAATAAAAACAAACCAAACCCCCCCGCCCCCCCGTAATACAAATCCTAGATGACAGAAAGATGGGCAGTCATAAATCATGATATACTCCAGGACCCTCAGCTGGCACTGCAGAAGGAAGACCGTGCAGTACGTGGGTAAGTGGCAGAGCCTTGGAGAGGGAGTTAGTGACTTCTGCCAAAAGTAGCCACTACCTTAATGAGTAATCCAAGGAAAAAAAGGTTTTGCTCTATGCAGGAGACAGAAAGATAAGAAGATGGTTTTTTTTACTGAACATAACTGTATGTTTCTGAGTATCAGAGTACCTGTCTACACAGCATGTGTGAGAGAGAGATTAGCTTGCTCTTGCTCTATGGGTAGCAGCGACCAGTTTCATCCTGCATGCTCTTCATGGATCACGGATGGTGAGGGCTGTGCCCCAACATGGGTTGCTAACATCATCTGGCTAATGCCATTCCACCTCTTTAAATGCCTCTTTTGCAGCCAGCCCTTTGTGCCAGGTTTTCCAAGTATCGTTCTACTCTTTTTAAGCACAACTTTTTGTAGCTGCTGCTCCCAGTGAGACAACTGGGGTGCTGGAGCCAGACAGAAAGTGGTAAAAAGCTAGGCGTTCTGGTTACACAGTGACTTCGTTTTTAGGGGAGCTATGCTGAGCTCACACCTTGGAATGCTTTAGGAACCTGTTGGGTGGAACATGCTGAGTAGGTATCACTGTTTGTTAGACTAGATTCCTTTAAATACCACAATAAATCCAATTCAAAGCTAGCAGTGCAGCTTTCTTTCTTTTCTGGTTCTAGGCAACCAAACAAGATGTTTGGGCATGAGTTTTGAAAGGTGTGAGCTTCCCAAAAGACCAGACCCTTGTCAGCTCTTTCAACCCATGTGAAAAGCAGCTACGCTAGTTCATTTACAGCCTGACTGGTGCAGCAGTAACTTAATTTGGCTGATTCTATAATTAAGAAGATACTTAAACTTGTCAGGAACAACACAGCCAGTTTGTTCTAAGTTTAAGCTGCATGACAAGGAAGATCGCAATCTTCAGGCTTCTGAGCATAATACATTAATATAATTGTAAATGCCCTGGTGAGATTTCTTTTTTCTCAATTTTCTCTTCTTTTCCCCTCCTCTTTTCTTCCCTTCCATTTTTTTTCACTATCAAGACAAAACTGCATTAGAAATAGCTCTTATCATTTTAATAGTCTTTAAATTAGGCTGGCACAGCCTTAAATAAAGAGATATTTTGTGGGAGAAAAAGGAGAAAATAGAGAAACTGTTTGTAAAACATAACTCTTGTGCCCAAAGGGACATATCATTTTCATATTTTAAATCTGAATGCATTTTAGTTATTTTGTGGTTTTGCAGCAATCAGTTCACATTATGAGAATAGGGTAGTATAATTATGGAAATTAAGTACAGATTTCAGTTGAATGAACTCATCAGATGGAATTACAGCCTTTCTAGATTGGTCGTCTGGCTTTATGTCAGATGATTTGCATAAAACATTTAGCTTAATGAGAAGTAAACAACAAGACTGCGGAATGTATTAACCCAAGGGGGTCTGAGCTGACATGTAAGAAATATTAAGGTTGTAGTGGGTTTTTTTTATTTTAAAGACAAAAAGGAAGCCTTGAGAGCAGATTAGGGACATAAAGGTAATTCTGGCTTGGATCATAATTCTTCGTGAGTGGTATTTTTCACCACCTACAGTCATACACTGTGAAGTAATTTTTCAGGTTTATTTACTTTTAGTTGCCTGTAAGCAAAGTCTGACATAATCTAGTTACCCTGTCAGATAGCGTTCATGGCTACAAACATGCCTTTGTGTTCAGTAGTTGAATTTTCTTCTGGTCAGTGATCTGAAACTTGCTCAAATTGCGTTCTAGGATATCTAGTCATTTATCCGTAATCTCTGGAGGGTCTAATTTTCATCGGGAAGAACAAAACCAAGCCCTACTTTTGCATCTTTAATCATTAAATTCAGAAATGCTACCGTCCTAAAAGCATGTTGATAGCAATTCTACTTAATGCACAGAATATTAAAGGGCTCTTTCTTTCTGTTCCCATGGCAGCATCTGCTTCTGGGAGGGGATTCTCCAGGAGGCCTAAGCAAGGTATGTGAGAGGTGCTTTGAAATCTCTATTCTTCCTGTTAAGATTTTCAGGCTCTTCCTGTGGGCTGCCTCCTGGCCCAGTCCAGCTGGGCATTTCCACAGTACTATTAATTCTCTTCTCCATCCCACTGTAGATCACCTCTTGATGTTTCTCCCTCTTACGCTAGAATTTGAATGTGGCCATTTACCATAAGCCGGTGCTGTAACTGCTCTAAAGGCACCTTGTTCTCTGTCTGTGAAGCAGAAAGAGTGTATCACTCATTTAAGAGACTTGCGACTTAATTAAACCTTCATACTCTACCTCCAACAAGAATAAGACTGTGGACAGATGATCACAAAAGGCTAAGTTAGTGCATCTTAAGACATAACCACTCATTAGCTGAAAATTACCACCCTCAGCAGATGGGCAGCATTGCTTGTGAATGCAATTGCTTCTGATCATCTGGCCATGCCTGCAGAACCTCTTCAAACTCTAGTCCCTCTGATTGCAAATAAGGCACTTGATTACTTGAAAGAAACGTCCCCAATTAAGAATGTACCATTTACCGTCATCACATGGGGAAAAATAAAAGTCTACAAAGACAAATTAAGCCCTGTCTCTCTATCTTTCATTTAACCTTCATGTGGACACCTCAGGGAGCAACCAGGATTAGCCTGCAAAGCGGTGGTTAGAAATTCAATGGCAAGCATTTTGATGAATGCAGTTCTGACTTAGAGGCATGAAATAAACTGCAGCGTTTAGACAGGATCCTGGAGATCTAAATTTTAACTTTTCTTGTATTCTCCAAAGAAAATCACCATATGAGCCTGTCTTGAGTAGAAGGGTATGAATAATCTTTCATCTAGAAGGCAAGGCTTCTATTACCCTTGCCTAGGAAGGAATGGTATGGGAGAGATTGCCTTTCTCCAGTTCATGATTGCTAGTGACAACATACAAAGAAACAAGTTACCAATTCATTGAGTTGAAGAACAGCATGTCACATGTTGTGCTTAGATTTTAAAATAAAAAAAATCCTATGGCAGTAGGAAATAGAAAAAGGCACTCTGCTTTTGCTGCCACACATGTTCTTTCTACTGCTGAGCTCTCCTTAATGAAAAATTGGTCCAGGCTCGAAGAAGCAGAGCAAGAGATGAGAAAGAAAAGGTGGTGCAGAAAACTACTGACCCTTGTGTCTAGTTGAATATAGAAGCAACATAGGTAGGGGGTTTCTTAAAAGAGTACTTCTGAATCTATGAGCTTATGACTGACTGCATTTAGGGAAACAAAGTGAAATGAGAAAACCAGTGTGCTGGATGAATGTGCAGATCTGACGAGAAAAGATAACCTATAGCAAATTAAAGGCTGATGGTTCAGTGGCCACACAGCCAGCATAAGGAGAACAGGATTGCTGCTCATTTCAGAAACACATTGTACAAAAATCCTTTGGGACCTGTCCTGTAGCAGTTCAAATCTGTGGGAGTTTTGCTTGCTGTATACCTGATGTGGTGCTCCATTTCTAAGTCAGACTGTGTGCCATCACCATGAACACTCTCTCATCCTTCTAGCTGGTCTGGGGAACTTCACCCAGAAAGATCTCAGTATCAAACCTGCAATGGTTTCTTTAAGACTGAAGTACTCCCTAACTATTCATTTTTCAAAATGGGCCCAGTTTCGCCCTTGGGTCACTCTGAGATGAGATCCCACCTGTCTCAAACACTGCAGAATGGTCCTGTTCACAATGAGCAATTGCCACCTTCTGTCCTATGAGGGATTTCCTCTTAGGAATGTGATTCCTCTACAGAGTCTCAATAGATAAAGTGCTTTGGGATGTTTGGGGTGAGCAAGGCTACAGGAGGCTCTGGGACTGGTATGTTTTAAGGATGAGAGGAAAGCAAGTGTCCTTCCTCTCTTTCCAAAGATGATGAAAATTATGTGCATTTCATACAGCTGGAGTAAATCAGCAGCAAAGACATGCCTCTCTTTATTTGTAATTCAACTGAATGATTGTTTCTTCCTCTTTGCCTTGGTTTAGACTCTACTATAAACCTGTACGAGCCCCTCAACGCAATCATCAACTCAATAAAATGATGCTTCGTGCTTAATAAACAAATTCTACCCATTGATCATAAAATGTTTTACAAAGTTAAATAAGTATTCAAGACATGGAGACAAACTATATCCAATTATTTAAGATTATAAAATGAGGCTGAATCAGAATATAGGTACTTAAACACAAAGTATATTCATGGTCTCTCATCCCATCCCTTAGAACACCCTTCCAGAGGTAATACAGCTTTTACTCAAGGTTTCCTTGAGTACCTAAAAATTATATTTCATAGCATATGGTGCAGAATCTTTTCTCTTTTTTTTAAGAGGAATGGATTTCTTGCTCCTGTTTCAGGCTGAACAACTTACACACATGATTACAAACACAGCATTCAGCAAAATTTTTACCTCAGTGAAATCTGGCAACAGGACAGCCACTGCTTTGCAGAAAAGTTGATGATACTGCTCATCACTTGATTGACAGTAGTTTATCTCTTTGAGATATATTATGTCCCAGCTCCCTCTAAATTTCCCACACCATCCTTATTTATAATTTTTGAAAAATCAAAAAAATATAACCTTACCTGTTACCATGAAAGTTTTTCAGCCCCTGTCCTAGGAACAGCTCTCACTTGCGACTGAGCATTATCAGATGCAGAAATGAGATGTCCACCACTGACCCCTTTGCATTACTGTGGTCTCCCCCACTCATTTCTCTCAGAGATTTAGTCCAATGAGCTTTCCCAGAACAGCTATAGCTTGGGAACGGATCTGATAGAGGAGATGTTGAAGGAGGAAGGACTTTCAGAAAAGGAATATTCTACAACTGTCCTCTTAAAGGTGGTCCCTGTCCAGAGAGGAATTCAAGATGGAACTAGATGATCTTTGAGGTCCCTTCCAACCCAAAGCATTCTATGATTCTGTGATCCATCAAGCCAGAAATGGGAGCACTAGAAAACATCACCTGGTTAATACAGTATTCAGCTGGAATAGTTTGGGGATGCAATCTTTAAAGATTTTGAAGAATGCTCAAGTTGTTTACTGCATGTGACCCCAAGTCATTTGTCGCATAAATCATTGTTAGAGCTCTTGATGCTTCTACTAGTGCCTTATCCATCTATGTTCCATAGACCCCTCTTTTATTAGCTACAACTTCTTATCAATTCTGCAAAGTTGTAGAAGGCAGGAAAATTCCCTGCTCTCTTTAGAACCAAGATAGCTATAAGGGAGCTACAAACTTTCAGAACTGTGGTAAGGAAAACTGTAACAAAACCTGAATCTCTCCAGCCCATTCCCTCCAAGTCTGTTCAGGGTCACCAGGACTTCTTACATATTTCACCTTCTCCTCATAAGGAGGGATCTGAGACTTCTCTCCACGAGAGTGCTGGTAAACAATGCTATGACATCCTACTCTTAAGGCAGAAAACAGAATTGCATTACAGGGTACATAATTGCTTTGCACTTGGAACATTAAGCAATAACTACATTGATATTGCAAGGGGCAGTTTCATGCCATGTCCTCTGTTTGAAGTATATACAGCCAATTAATGTGGTGCTTTGACCTTATTCACAGAAATATTTGCTGTTCTTTCCAGAACTTCTCCCATGGTTTAGATTATGCCTCTTGTGACATAAACTGCTGCACAGGCCAGGAAAACAAACACGTCTTGGAATCACAATTTCTTCATTGATGCTGTCTGACGGTACAGAAGGAAAACTGCAGGTGGAACTGCAAGTGTAACTTGTGTTTCATCAGCTGTTAACAGGTAGACAAATAATCTTTAGGTTTGAACAGGCATTGCCACTCCCATACATCAAGTAAATGTGGCATTTCTGAATAACACCTCGTTACACCCAAGAGGAAGAAGAAGGAAATCTCCTTTTGCATGGATCTCCTTCCTCAACTCTTTCTTCTCCTGGGTGTTTTGGCTACCGAGCAGCTCAGCCATAGGGACTACTTCTGACTTGCCACCTTTGCATCATAGTGTAACTACACCCTCCCCAAAGGCAGCTGCTGTGCTGCAGTTCATGAGAAGTGATGGGGCCAGAATCTCATCTCGGTCTGTTTTAAAAAGTGACATTTGGGGCACTTTCCTGTAAATGAAATCATGATGCATTTTTAAGTCTCTCCTTATACAAATGCATCCTGCCCACACATTTATGTTTATTTATTTATTTCCTTGCTCACTCACTCATTTGGGGGCGGGGAGGGGGGGTGAGTTATGTGAGTGCACACATTTGAGCAGAGTGCGTGGCGTGGGCGTTCTTTTGAATTAACTCCTGCTTGAGGTTTCTTAACAGTTCGATGAGGTTTGTAAAAATCCTGAAAAAGACCTGTTGATTGCATCTCTTTGTAATTACTAGTTGGGGAATGTGACTCTGCAGTATGTATTTATTGAATTATGCCCTGAATGTGCATAGTATACTGCTGCTTCTTAATTGCCTACTCCAATAGGTGTCTGACAATATTTTCTTTTTTCCTTTTTTTGTTTAACAGTGTGCTGACAATTTTTCAGCTACAGCACGTAGTTTAGGAAATATTACTTCAACCACCAGTGTTGCTTAGTAAAGTTTAAGGGGTGCGGGGAAAGAACCAGAAATAACAGCAGAATTACACAAAAACAGGTATTATGAGTAATTTTAGGGCTTCAGGAAGTGCCCGTGGAGGTCAGTGTGCCTTTCTGAGAAGTTCAAGTAGTTTTGTATCAGGTTCTGATATGCTTTGCTTTCTTTTGTTTTCTCTGGAACAAAGTCAAAATTTCTCCCAGTGTTAAATGATGAAACTTCATGGAAATCTGAGGGAATGCAGCAGCCCATGTCAGAAGCATACATGGCCTGTAACATTTCTGCAGAAAGACCAAACTCAAGGAAAACGTGTCCATATGAAGGTTCCTCACCCATATCACAAAAGAAATTTTATACCAAACACACTCATTGATCCACCTATGCACGCAAGCCTTGCTCACAAGCCAAAGTGGCAAAGTTCCTCATCTTGCAGCATCCCCTTGGTTCCATTCCATAATAAACATCTAAATATAGGTAAAGATGTGTTTGTTATACCTGCAGTCATTTGCACTAGTTTAGAAGGAGCTTCAGCAAAGGGCACCTTAGGACATGGTGTGGAGATATTGACAAATCTCCTGATGTAATGCATTACCACATCCCACATGTGACTGCAGCAGGTTTAGACCTTCGACAATAAAGGAGACACGCAGCCTAATTGAGTTCCATTTAGAAGGGCTGTAGAACAAGCCAGATACAGTAGAAATTGTGTATTTTATAGTAGTATTGTAGCAGTTTTTAACAGTGGCTGAAACTCATTTCCACCATTCTGGCTTAACAAAAGAAAACACAGCCAGGGCTCCCAAGTATAATTAAATGGGGATTCATCATTCAGCAATAAAGAGTGCCATAGCTCTGAGAAACAAAATCTTTTTCAGGGGTCTTAGCCCCTCTGTTTCAATTTCGTGAAGGCCGAGACAGTTGAAGGAAGATAAGGAAATATCCTTCCAGAAATGAGGGAAATAGAATGTATTTCTGCCAGAGACTGGACAAAGCAATAGTATAGTACTGAAAATGATGAAGCATGTGCAAACACTTCAGAGGGATGGATGTTGTGAATTTTGGGAGATGGGGGCTCTGCATGCAGATGGATAAACTTTTCTTTTGAAAAGCTAATCCAAAGCCTGCTGAAATACAGGCAAAGAACAGTGTTTCTGCGTACGCGGATTTACTAACGTCCCATACAACCTGTTCCCACCTGTGTCACCCAAACTACAGGACCCTGAGGCCACAATAATAATTTCCATATCATATATGGGAGAGTTAAAGTTCCAGACTTCTCTCTGGGCCAGGATTACAGGAGTCACTTCCTTTACACCTTTAAATCATTGAAGTAATCATAGAATTGTTCCTCCAAAAGAACTGTTGCAAGTAACTAAACCCTGGCAGCCTCAGATCCCAGGAAGAGATACAGCTGACAAAGGGGGTTGGCTTGTTTTCACAATCACTGTCATCCCTAAAAGGCAAAAAAAAAAAAAAAAGCCCCAAACACCGCATTTCTTTGAGTAGAAGTCTCACTGCAGGAGAGAGCTCCCTAAATGACTCCATGTTGCTGCTGTTTCTTGAGCCCTATCTCTGAACTTTAGTAATGCTGAAGACAGTGCTAATAAATGCTGGGTGCACAGCATTGTTATCTGCACTGCACCAAGTTTGCATGCATTAGCAAAGCAGAAGTTTTAATCATTTATGTAAATGCATGATGTAGCATTTTATGGCATATTAGTGAAGTATTGATTGCTGTTTGAGACTTGTGTTTATGCATTCTGTGCTAATGAAATTTGTACCAAAGACCAAATTGGACAGTGATGTCAATATACATACATATAAACAAGGGTTATTTTGCAACGGTTCAGTCTCCACAATTATTTTAAGTAGTTTTATGGGAATAAAAGCACTAAGCAGTAAGCTAGTTAAACTGTCCTCTAATGACCAATGAAAACAATCCAGATTTTTAGTTTTAAATGCTCACTTCACAACACAAGCATTAGCCAAGCAGCCTTTCCCAAATCTTTTGCACTGTCAAAGTGTTTTGGCTCAAAATGAATGCACAAAGAGTGGCTCCTGAGACACAGGCAAAGGCATCTGTTATGCAGCATGTTGCGTCCAAAAGCCACCTGTGTGTTCGTAGATAATGCGAGGCATTCACATGTCAGAATGGATCCTTTGTGGGATTTTCTGAAGTTATATCTAAATAAATTTCTTCTGCCAAGTACATTTGATGGGGTTTCCAACCAAATGATAACATGATTTTTCTGAGTCCCTATTAACTCCACTGCCTCAATGTGTGTTTTTCACCTGCCTATCTGCTTTGATTTGCATCGTTATTTTTTCCCCTCTTGCTCCAGCCAGGCTTTCTTATTTTGCTGAGTCCCCTGCTGCTGCACAGCCTTTACTTTCCAGGTCTCTCATGCTCACCTCTGAACTGGGCCAGAATTCAGGTGGAGGGGATCCTTGCTGATGCTGCCTTCACAGTCTGTATTGGCTTAGAACAATAATAAGACTAAAATACCCATTACTTTGACACAGCTGCTGAAATTACTGTCACCTTTCACCATATTCTATATCAGTATTAGAAGAGTTATGAGAATAAGATTCCTAAAAGTCTGGCTTTCAGAAGTGAATTCAGTAACTACCCTTAGGTTTCAAAAAATAAAACAACAGTAGTAAAAAAGTCCAAGGCTTTTGGGGTGGTGCAGGGGACAGGAATTATAAAGTAGTGCTGAGGAGAACAGCTTTGTTGCCCTCTGAAAATGTTTAGATTCTTGGATACAGCAAAACATAAGTATGGAACATTGTTTTGATATGTGAATGTGCTTATGAATTAAGCACATATGAATAAAGCTGTGTCAACATGGTAACCTCATGCCATCACTATTGGAGGAATCCTGCCTGATAGATGAAGCAGGCAAAGGAATTCCCTGATCACTGTCTCATTTCTTTTTGTGACTAGGCTAATACACCAATGAAATTCTACCTTAGATTTGAGACATCCTTCTTGTCAAAACTAGCAAATATGTTCTCATTAGAAGTTTTTCTTTCATGCATTACATTTTTGACCCAACAAAATTCCAACAGGTTCTGCTGACTAGATATTAGGAATAAGTTCTTTACAATAAAATATAAGTGATGAAACACTGGAAAGAGGTTGCCTGTAAAAGTGGTTGATGTCCTATCCCTGTAAACATTCAAGGTCAGGTTGGACAGGGCTCTGAGCAACCTGATCCAGTTGACAATGTTCCTGCTCATTGCAGTTGGACTGGATGACCTTTAAAGGTCCCTTCCATCCCAAATCATTCTACGATTGTAAGAAAATGTGGATAACAATGCTATCAAGAGACCAGAAGATGGGTGAGGAGAGATGAAGTCTGGCCTACCTTGCAATTTAAACTCTGTATCCTTTCTCAAAAGGACTTTGAGACCTTGTTTAAAGGTCTTTGCATTCAACAAACAGACCACGTTGATTTAATGAACTTTGAATCATATCCTGGGTACCGACATTGGACTACAAACATTAAAGACTGAAATCCTGTTTCCTTTTCAATGAGGTACATCCTTGTGACAAAGCTCATCCATATTGCCAGCCAGCATGCCCCAGTCCAGTGTAAAGGGCAATTTCCAAACAGAGTCATTTGGTTTCTGTGCTGACACTATCAGCAGCGATGCCAATGGCAGTAACACTTTTCATGCACTGGACACCTGTATGTTTGGAATAGGATAAAGAACATCAGCTCATTTCATTTTGGCTTGCAAATGGCTGCAGGTGGCAAAGCTATTTGCTTGCTTACAGCACAGAATGGACTTCAAGTACAGAGGAAAAAGCTCTGTTATTTCACAGCCCCCTCCTGAATAAGCGTGTATGGAAGGGACAGGATTTAGTAAGACCCAGACGTAAAATGAAATATGTTTCTCAGGAAACAAAATCCAAAGTGACTTTATACAGTTCTGTATTCTCAGGCCACAGAAATCAGAGCACTGCATTGCGTGGCACGACTACAGCTTGTCACAGCGCAGCTATCAAAGGCACCACACTGAATTTAACAGAACTATCTTTACAGAGCAGGAATGCTCCATAGTGAAAGTAAATGCTTCTTAAAAGCACGGCCAGGATCTGAGTTCTGGTTCACACTCAGATATCTGAGAGTCCACAAAGATCAGTGAAAACCCCTTCTGAGAGGGATTTGTTTGGTTGTTAGGTTGTGTTATATTTCTTTTAAAAGCAACTCAGGTGAAGTATGAGGGGTGGGAGGGAGTGGTCATAGCTGGACTCTGATGAGCAGCTAAGAATGATTTGGGGGTTTCAAGGATAGACAGGTAGACAGGAGATCTGCAGCACAGCCAAGAACCCGTGACTCTTGATAAGAATGTGAAGGGCAGACAGTCAGGCCCCAGAAAGGAAGGAAAAACATTTCTGTAGCCATAGGGAACTGGGTTTGCTGCAACTCAGAAACTCATTGAATGAGCCAAAACCAAGCTTGGAGGCAAGAACCCATCTGCTTGGAGACAGCGGACAACAGAGGCATCCTGTTTTCCCTCCATTTTTAAAAAGGAGACAAACTATTTTTAACTACATGTGAGTTTGAGAAAACAGTAATTTGTGAAGCACTTTCAGATCTTCACAAAAGAAAAGCCATGTCCTAGGGAGGAAGAAAAAACAGCAAATGAAAGTGAGTGGCAGGAATAAAAATTTTTTAAAATGACACAACATCCTGTACAGTTACGTTCTATGAATGGTCTCAGACAATATTCAAAACACAGTTAGGGAAAAATCAAAATGCTTTTCTCTGTCCATCATTTCCCCATGCTTCACCTCAACCAACATTTTTGCAGCCACAATCAAATGGGCCTTTTAGTTTATGATGCACAGAGCAGAATAAGACAAGCAGGCTAAATGTAACAGAAACTCATTTTTGTCAATAAAAGAGGCAGCTACGAATGGCAAGACTTCCACTAGGATAGACACAGCTCTATCTATCAACAATTACCTAGCCTTGCCTACAAAGCCCCCATGGTTCAAGAACATTTACACCCCACTGTACTGCACAGGTGGCCAGGAAATGGAAGAAAAAAGCTTTTGTAGAGGTCTCTGCAGTAAGAGCTCTGCAAAAGAAAGCAAAAAGAAGAGACAGAAAAGTCAGCATGTTCCACCTTAGCACTGGTGGGCACAGTGGCAGCTCAGAAAAAAGACTCAAGGATGCAAAGTGACAGTGGTAGACTGTAGTGCTGGGGGAATCGTCACAGTCCTGTCACCCAAAGACACTGATGTCTGCTTCTCCAGGAGCAGTGAAGCAGGGTGCAAAGCCACTACCAGCCCTTAAACAACAGCTTTACACGTTGCCCTTGCGTAGTGCAGGAAGAGCTCTCACCTTTGAAGTGGGATTCTGAAGGTAATGCACCTGAACTGAAGTGCAGCCAGTTTCTCAGAGCAAGACTTCTTCCTCCTTGATTTGCATATGCCAAACAATATGCCCTTTCTTTTGCTGTTAAGCTAAACATCTTTAAAATATTGTAATTTTTAAATGAGGCATGTTTTTCTTTCCATTTCTGTCATAAAATGAAGCCAAATTTTCCTAGAAATATGCCTTAATCAATAGAAAAAGAAATAATTTTCTATAGAAACTGTTACAAAATATGAAAAAAAAAATTTATCCCTACTATTATGTGACCTTAATTAATTATATTTTTTTAATTACTTCTCCCCTGCCCTATAGAACATAGAATTCTACTGTTTATCTTGTTATATCTAAATTAGCAGCATCCCCAAGCAGGTGTTACATTTGGAAGACAACATATTGTAAGCAATTAGAGAATTGTATGTAAATACATAATTTGTCTGAGGAAAAGAAAGCTCTTTGGTGTGATTAAGTATCATTTAAAAATTGTGTTAAAAGAGGTAAACAGCTTCCAAACTGGATGACACAGGATTGGAAAATACACTTCCCTGAAGGATCAGCCCAAAGAGCACATTGTGTGTGTGTGTCTCTGATCAGCTGGTGAAAGTTCAGGTCTGAGCATGCTGTCTCATTTTGCAATCTTTGTTCCCAGGAGATGTTGCTCTCTGAGGAACCGATGAACTAGAAAATGATCGCTTCTCCACTAGCTGCTCCTCAGTAAGAGTATGTATTTGTGGCACACACATACACACACACACTTGCTCTTGGGAAACTCTCACTGCCTCAGGATGGAGAAGGCTGTGATACCTCTGTGTGAGCACACAGGGAATGCACAAGCAAAGGTGGACAGGCGTTCTCATTTTTGGCTGCAAGTCTACCATTGTTAAAACTCAGCCCATGGAGAGACATTATTTTTCCAGTAGACTTTAGCTGGAGTCTGGTCCTCTCCTAGGATTAAAAACACCCTCAACTTCATGATGCCCAGAAGGAAAGAGACACAGGCCTTTCCTCATTTGGAAATACATAATACTCACCTGTGGATTTACATCTTGGTTTATACACCCACTGTAAAACCACAGGAAATTCATGAAGGATCATGGAAAATTCCTGCATTCCACAGCACTCCTGTGAGTGTAAGTGGAATTAACCTTAATTTACTACTGGATAAAGCATCTTTAAAGAGAAAAAAGGAGCGAGCATTCTCTTGAGCTAATTTTGGGTGACCACTGCTTTCCAAGTGAAGGAAAACACCCACACTGATGAATCTCTCCTGTCAAATGAACACATTTTAACATGAAGCATTGTTGTGGGTTTACACAAACTCACGACAAGCATAATCAAAAAGGAGTGATTTCTATTCCTACTTCTGTATTGTAACGTCACAGGATCTGCGGGGACAGGACACTTAAATTAGATCCTTGAGGCCTCAAGAGTTGATATCACTTGTCAAGAAACTTACATCACATAAGCAGTAAAAGCAGAGTATTTTATTTTTTCCACCCCAGGATTTGTTGGCATTGTCCATTAAGCACACTTGTGTACTTACAGCAATTTTCTTAACAGCAGTAGAGACTTCCATCAGGGCTGACCACAGCATAACTATAACAATGCATGTCTACAGTATGACCATAACCATAGCAGCAGAATGTAGTTTTGCATTAAAAGACTGCCTACCCAACCAACACAGCCTGCTCAACCTAGGAGAAAACTCCCCAAATCAATTTCATTTCTTTTCAGGGCATAGGAAATACATCAATTTTCCCCTCTGTTTACCTGTCTTAGGTAGATTGCCTCTCTCATAGAACAAGGAAGAGATGGAATCCAAGAAGTGAAGTTTTCCTAGTGGAAAAACATGAGGCATAATGTTAGATCCATTTTAAATATATCATTTCAGGATTCAAAGTTAAATATTTGGAGGTTTTTTCCTTACAGTCTCAGAGACAGAGTAGATTAGTTGGGGTTGCTGTATACAGCTGCAGTTGAAAGGCCTGTGGCATCTGACCTCATTCATCTGAGCTTGAGTTGGGTGTCTTCAGCATACTGCACTTCACAGTGCAGACATACCTTGATTTGATTACATACAGTTGTTCTGCAAAGATATTCACTGACCCTACAAAGAACAGGAATTATGCCTCTTTGCTAAAGGCAAAGTCAAGCCCCTGGGTATTTCTCTGGTCACCTCACAAGGAAACAAAAGGAACACCACAGTAATTTAGGGGCAAACAGGTAAACTTGTAAAAAATCTCAGACACTTACACCTTCCCCCTACCCAACCATCACATCAAGCTCATTCCTGAAAGTAAGCTAGAGCAGTGTTTTGAAGAGTATGCCTGGTGTCACGTCAGGATTTGTACTCTCCATGCACTGGGAAGTGCCATGTGCATGTCTGTCAAGAAGCTGGGGAGATACACGTCTGAAGAACTGGCAGTGCTGAACCTTGGCTGCAAAATCTACTCTCTCTTTTTACTTTGGAGCCTTGATTTTGCCTTGCCTTCACAGATTACAGTGTTGCACATGATGAATAGCATATAGCAAATTAATATTTAAGAATTCAGTACCGAGAGGTAATTACTCAGCTAGCACAAGCTCACATTATTGATGCTTGGCTCCTTAAGAGGGTTTTTTTGGAGTGCCTATAAACTAAATTAAGATATTTAAAACATTATAGTATTACACATCATTAGTTTTCCTGATCTGCATATTTTAGCAATTGTTTATGTTATGTAGCATGAAGAGCTGTTTCTTGTAAGTTCTTTCTGAGAAAAGCTTGGGCTTGATTATCTGTTTGTGATATCTGATAAGGGAGAAAATATCCTCCATGTTGCTGCAACAGGTTGCAGGTAAATGAGAAATCCACCACCTTTGCATCTTCTAAAGATGTATACTGAAACATAAGTCTCCAAAGCCCAATTCCACCTCTCTCCAATCCTTTAGAAGACATCAGAGAAATTCTGTGGGATCTGTTACATACACCAAAGTACCAAAGTCATCCCCCAAGTCAGGAGACTGTTAGCCTCAGCTTTAGTCAAAGTCTGATTTGTCAGACTGCACCAGCTCAAGTGTCCAGAGTTAATCTTGGTAGTACAGGAATGGAAAGGACCCATTACCTGCCAGCAAACTTCATCAACATACAGAAAGCTGTACGCCTCAGCTCAGTACTATGGTCTAGCATAAGCCATCAGACTTGTTTTTCATTCAATTTTTAGACATAAAAGTATGGATAAGGGTTTGAGGTTTGCAGGAAGAAGGAACGGGATCTTCTTAGACTGGAAGTATCTAGAACAAATTCAATAACCTGTGTCCAACACAAGGACATGAGAAGCAGTAACACCATTGCTTCTCTGGCATAACAACACATATTTGTAGAAAAACGAGCTGGCCTAACAGCCAAACCTAGATTTTTGTCTCCCCTTTCTCCTCCTCTGAAAAGCATCATAGATTCCAAGTACTTCTAACCCAAGGAGTTTTGTCCTGACTTTCTTCACTCAAAACTTCTAGAAAATTACATTAGCTACCTCTTCTTTATGAGGTGAAGTAGAAAAAAACACAACCCAGGAGAGATTTTGCTCATAGAAATTCTGTGGAAGAAACCTCAGGAGGTCATCTAATCCAAGGGCTGGCTCCCAGCAGGGCTGGGTCTGGAGTTGTATCAGCTTGCAAAGAGCGTTGTCTAGTCAAATTCTGAAAATGTCCAAAATTGAAATATTGTCCCCTCTCTTTTTACTTTTTATGCCCCCTGTCCTGGTGCTTAAATAACCCTCACTATGAACAGTTCTTTCCTAATATCTAGTTGGAATTTTTCATGTTAAAATTTGTAGCTGTTGTGTCGTGCCATTCTGTAGCACCCTTCTGAGAAGAACTTGCTTTGACTCATTTATAACCCTCCTTTTTGTAGTGGAAGGTTGGAATTCCCTCAACCTTCTCCTCTCCAGGCTAAATAAACCCTGTTCTCCCACCCTCTGCTTGCATGTCACAGGCTCCATCTCCCTTCTGAATGATGTGCTACTCAAAATGGATTTGGTGCCCCAGTTAGTAAAAGCATTTGGGGAACCTACTTTATTTGCATGCATGGCTGCTTGAGTGTAATGCAATAGATGCAGCAGGAGTTTCAATCAGAATGTTATAAGGTCTCCAAAAATATCAGGGGCCAAAGTAAAGAAATAGGGTCACATAAAAACATTCAGGGATGTAGAACTTAAGAGTATGAAATACATGGGAGAAATCCATGAAGAACTTGCATTGCACAAGAGATTTGGACCCATTTTTTACAGAAGGCCACTGACAGCTAGAACTACGTTTGGATTTCCCTGCACGTAGCATTGTATGTTGAACCAAAACCACACAGACACTGGTCATAGCTAGTTGGATGAGAGAATTAGGATCCTGAGGGCCTTATGCGAAGCGGTCTTGGGCTAGAGCCAGGTAGAGTTGGAATCACATTTGGATCAATGCCACAGGCCAAGAGGACTGCACAAAAATAATTATACCAACAATATTTTGCACTGTTAAGCAACAAAGGCATGATTTGGAGTGTATAATGTCTATTCACTTGTAATTGATCCAAATGGGATCTCATTCTTCATGAAAAGGTCTTGGAGAAGGGCCTGACAAATTGTCGGCTTTGTGCTGTACCTACATATGTTTCACAGCATACAGGGGTATAATCTTAAATTAATGCATTTTATAACTCGAGCAAAACTCATCTAGTTCTGTGGTGTAGAACTGAATGGCTGCACTTGGCAGGCATTTGTAAGCATTTAAGACCTCTCTTTATAGGCGAAATAACAAGACTCATCAATCCCATATTGTGCTCTTTGCAAAAAAACAAAACAACAAAAATCCTGAAATTGGAAATACCATTTGGAAGTAACCTTGCATTAAACAAAAGGCTTTAATTGGCCTTGTTAAATTTTATATGAATAGATGTGCAACCAATAATTCAGTAGAACTCTACATCAGCTATTAGTCCTCGCTCAGCCTATCAGTTTACCAAGTGCTGGTTTATTCTGTGTCCTGGGGCTTAACTGTGAAACTTTGTGTTGTCACGGTAGTTTCCTAATTGCATGTTATAATTGGGGTGAAAAGTAGCATTAATACAAGACACCTACGCCTGACACCGGTGCCCAAACCGAAAAGGCAAAGATCCACCCGTCTGTTGTGTGTGAAAAGGCTTGCTGGAGGCAACAGGCAGGTTCCCTGGGGAGAGGCGAGGAGCTGCAGGACGGTCTGGTGTCTAATAGAGCCATCTACCGGAAAGCTGCTGTGTGTCCTCTCCTCCACCTCGCTCACCTGCTTCCAGCCCCCCTCAAAATTAACCGCCCTCAGCATTTACACCCATCTCCTATTTGCTGCCCTTCTTTGTGCTGCACGGCACTGGTGAATACCAAATCCCTGTTGTTGGCTGCTATCTATTTCCTGGGGGAAAAAGTAAAATAATCTCCGTCCAGGTTGGGTTTACAGAGGAATAACTTCCCTGGCTTGTGAGCAGGTAGTTTACTTAGGTACATGTCCTGCCACACTCCTGTTAGGTTTAAGAATCAAAGCAGGAGAAATTTGTTGTGTTGCAAGACTGTTGGTTGTTTCTACAGGGGAATGGAAAAGTTTATCTTGCGTTTACAATGCAGTAAAACTTCTTTTATGATGGTTTGATTCAACAGTGCTGAGAATCATTCTTCCTGCTTTGTTACAAGAAATACTGAGTAATCTCAGCTCCTACTGAGTGGGTTGTTTGGTTTTGTTTGGGGTTTTTTTTTATTATTTTTTTTTTTTCTGCTGCTTTTCCTGGATTTGTCCCCTTTCTCTTTTTGAAATCTGCTTGTCTATCCAGACAAGGGCTTTGTCTGGGTAGCACATGCTACTTTTTTCCCCAGCACAGTATTACATTTCCTATAATAATTTTAAATGAGGTCTTAGATTAAAAGAGTTATGATCAACCACCATTTTAAAGATAGCCAGAGTTGCATTTCCATCTATCTTAATAAAGATGCTTGGTAAGTGAAGCAGCACTCCAACAATGAAGCTGATTGATTTTTCATGTCCAGAAAAATTACTTAGATAGACAATAACTGAACAAATTCTCTCTAATCTGGTTTGATGATACTTTTTAATTTATATTTGATCTTACCATTGCATTGGTGTTTCCACACAATAAGCCTGATGCTGTAGTGAGTCAGTGTAAACACAAATCATTAGTGTTGCAGAAGGACTCTTCTTCAGATAACTGAGGAAAGAGCAAAACTGTAATTTAAACACAGTTCCACATAGCTCATAAATTTTTAATTCTATTCAATGTTATATATAATATACATACATGCATATAATAAATATATTATCATATTTCTTCATTTTAAGAATTTATGGAACCTACTGGGACAAGTCCTTCTCTGTGCTCAACTCTTGTAGACTGTAAGGGCATCTGTGCCAGAATAAGGGCAAAGAGCTGCAGGGTTTGGATCAATACAAACAGGAAAAATGTGGAAGTTTCTATAGATGCAATGTAATTATCTGTGTTCTCTAGGAAGCTGCCCGACACCAATCATCAGGACTTTGTGAGAGTGCACAAATCCAAAAGCTAAACTGGCACAAAGGTAGAGACTGAACTGATAATTCTGCTTCCCAGCCCAAATGGCAGGTACATCAAAATAAAGGAACATGCTATCAGTGAAAAGTTAATTAGTTGTTCTTTTTTTGAAGGTGCATTCTCAGATGGGTGCTGATGGTGCATTAGAATTGTACATACAAATCACCTGGCAGCTAGCAACTGCCTACTGCAGGCAGTCAATTAGCTCTGTTTAATTTGCTTATTTACTCTTGAATTTGACCCTTTAGAGTTGGCAGAGAAGCAGTATCTGTCTTACCAAACCTATGTATGTGATCTTCTGCCTGAAGGGTGTTGGCAGTACAGCCCTGCTATCAAATTTGGTCATACGCCTCTGCCTCTGAGCATCCGTGCGCGAGTAGCACTCAAATGGGTTGAGGCCAAGGACAACTGGGATGCAATCTTAAGTGCAGAAAGGAAGCAAGGTTTTCTGTGATGGAAACTTGTGATCTGAAGAGTAGGTATGCTTACACAGCCTTTGGAAAAGGGAGTTTATACTGCTGAGCAGAACTGACTATCAAATTTAAAGAAATAGTAACTATAGATTACTGTCTTTCCTCCCCTCCACTGAAGCACTTTTTTTTCCTTTCTAAGCTTGTTCCTCCCCCAGATGATGTAGTTTGAGGAAAGCTGTCAAACTGTCTTCCCAAGAGAAAAATTGATTCTTTTCCACCAAATCATTTCATCTTCAAAAAAGCATCCTTACTTTCACTTCATGGAAGATTCTTCTCAGAACCATTTTACAACCATTTAAAAAGGTTGTAAATACCACTAAAAAAGGTGTTTTATCTTTTTTTCCCCATTTCCCTTAAATCCTGAAATCATGATGAGCTTGTAATTAACCACAGTTTGTAGGGGATTTGTGAAACTATTACACTCTACTATAAGGACATACATTTTATCAAGGCTTGAGCATGGTCTAATTAATAGAGATCACATGCAGCCCATTAATTAACTCAACATGGTAATCAAACATCCAGAAATACTGCTTAACTAACCCCTGGCGTACCCAAGGGCGATGCTCTCACTGAAGACATGGCATGTCCTGTTGCTGCGTGGAACACCACAGCACTACCTTTGAGGGTGGGGTACCTGGGGGTTAATTTGACAGAAACCATGCAATAGCAAAGAATGTATTTTTATGTGAATTTAAGTGCCCATGAAAAATACTGAATTAGCCTTAATGGAAAGTTAAAAGATTTTCCAGGCAGCAGCCCCTGCCTACTCATCTTATTGCTCTAATTATTCCCCACCATCTCACCATCTTCCTGTCATGCCCTTACTGCAGGGAGTGGGACGGTTCTCCAGCGATTTGTGTCACAGCTCCACAAAGAGCTGGCACTACTAGATGGGCAGCATGGAATGAGAAGCCACAGGTAGAGGCATGGGACTGTTCAAGCCAGTACTGAACATTTTTTTCTGTTGGAGTAAGATTTAGGTACAGTTTTGGAATGCCTCTAATGATATGCAGTAACACAGACGTTCCTAGAAGTTAGTTAGCCCATCTATCCGAGGAATTTATGATGGGATGCTCATCTTCAGAGAGGCTAATTCTTTCCATTGGACTGTAGAGAGAATCCATATTCCTGAATTAAACCAGATTTACCTGATACATGGGAAACTGGGAGGTATAAATTCCCACTTGAGTACACAAACATGACTCAACAGTGGCCACCCAGTAATCAACAGCAGCTATTATAATCTTCATGGAAATGGCACAAATAATCTATTCTATGTTAATATTTAGGCCATCAGTTTCTTGCCAAGCCCCTTGAATCTCTTCTGTTCCCTTGGAAGAGCGCTGTTTCACTAGCGCTATATTTGGGTGAATCATAACTTAAAGCCATCCCATTCCTCTTTTATAGGATCCCTTACACTCAGATGAAGGTCACCAGAAAGACAGAACAAAGCAAAAATAACTGAGCTAACGAAAAAATTAATTCTAAAGCAGTTTCCCCCGCTCTGATTCAATATACTTATATTACTAAGTAAATCAAACAGTAATAAAGCATTGTCCTCTGACATGAAATCACCATGCTGTAATTCTGCTTCTAATCATTTGTGGTGCAAGGAGACAGCGAATGCTATCATCACAGCCTGTGATCTCATTCAGCCTCATGGAAATTTTATACCAGGAGGGAATACTACGCTTATCTATTTGACTTCCAGAATAATCCAGGTCAAAACACGTCACTTGGTAACTCCTGCATCCTGATCATATTTTGTAGTAGGAGTTAGAACAGATTTTTAGAAAGATAATAAAATGAAATAATGAAAACTCTTCTATGGCTCTCTGCAAATCATCCCAATGTCTGGTTACTTTCTGTGTGAAATTTTAGCACCCGAAGCCTGACCTGAATTCCTGCTGGCTCCAGTTGTCTGCCACTGGGTCTCATCCTGCTTTCAGTTGCTAAGTTACTGGGGTTTGACTCAAAGACAGCACACCTCAGACATTTTTCCACCAACTTATAGGGCCAAATCTTCAATTTGAACAAGTCACTATATGGAAAGTTAGCTGGACCTTACCCTCACTTTGCTTGTTAAATTAAGGAAACATCTGCTATGCCACATATAGGCTGTTCCCTCACAGAGGCTTTTTAATCAAGGAACATAAAAATCTTAATTTCAATTCATTATATTGAATTTTCTACATCAGATTCTTATACATGTAGTCTGAACTTCTTCAGAAAGGAAAGTGGGTTGACCTTGGGCTGCATCCAGACACCCACCCAGCCGCTCTCTCCATCCCCCACCTCAACAATATGGAGGAGAAAATCAAACAAAAATGCTCATGGGTCAAGATAAAAACAGCAAGATCACTTACCAATTACTCTCACAGGCAAAGCAGATTTGACTTGGCAAAAAATAATTCATTACCAATTAAATTCAATGCAGAAGGTGCAAAAAAGACAAAACCACACTGCCCCTCCTCACACACCCTCTTCCCCCAGGCTTAGCTTCACTCCTCCACTCCCAGCATCTCTGCCTCCTCTCCCAGAGCTGCACGGAGGGGTGGGGGAATAGGGGGTTACACCCGGCACTTAATGGCTCCTCTCTGCACCTCCTTCCTCCTCACAATTCCCTATCCCATCATGAGCACCCTCCTTGAGCTGCAGCTTCCTTGAGGTCACACGCAGCTGCTCCTGTGTGGGATCCTCCAGGAACGGAACTGCCTCNAACAGGCTCCACCAGCCCCGCTGATGGGCTCAGCTGTGCACTGTGGGGGGGCAGCTGCAGAGCCACCTGGAACTGCCCAGAACCACCTGGAACTGCCCGGAACCATCTGGAGCCTCCCAGAAGTACCTGGAACCATCCAGAACCACCCAGAATTGGCTCTGTCCATGCAGGGCATCCCCGCCTCTCCTCACAGAGTCCCTTCAGGCCCTGCTGCCAGCCCCTGCGCACAGACAGCCTGCACAGAAGCCTTAAAAAAAAAAAGAGGGGCAGCTTCCCAAAGCTGGCACAGTGGACATAGTGTCACATAGTGTCCCTCTGCCATTAGTAACGCAGTACAACCTGCCCCATCCTACTTATCTACACAGACACTCTGAGCAGTCACAAGCAGTTGGGTACACATAACGTCCTCCATGCCCTTCCCGATCAGTTCACTGCTATTATGCAGCACTTCTTTGGGAAGTGGAGTCTAAATTATGAGCCTGGGTCTTCTCACATTGAAAGCAGGTGTTGCACAACTTCCACCTGCCACACAGCCCTGATTTGCTACTAAAATCAGCCTTTTGCCTCCTTGTACACCAGCAGCCCTTCGCTGGAGCTTCTGTGCCAAACCCATGGCAAGATCTGGGAAGAACTGGAAACTTCCCCCATGTGCCATTCCTGATTTAAAGCTCCCTTCCACAAGCTATCATCAAGACAGTTTTGGAGCCGTTTAATATGTACAACACCGATTTTGTATAGCGATAATTGTTTTTAATCAGAATGTTGTGCAGTACCAAGTCAAACACATTACAGAAGTCTAAATATATTATGTCAACACAGCTACTTTAAATTAAGCTGAGCTAGGCCCAGCTCAAGAGCTCCACGGAAAACCACGATTCATTAGGAAGTAATGTTGATTCAGTTGTAAATATCTTGCCCCAGAAGAGCCATTATCCTAATCATGTTTCTTGGGATGGATCTGCTGGGAGGTTGAGGGACTGCGGCCCCTCTATTCACTCTGTGATGTGGGGTATGGTCTTTCTGATATGGTAGAGGATATAGCAGCATTTTACGTGCATCATAGCTACATTCAGTCCTGATGATGCTATCACTGTTACCTTTTCAATAGCATAGCTAACGGACACCATCCCAGTTGCCCACACTAATTAAATATCAAGATGCCTTTTCTGAATGTAACCATGTTACTGGGGGAGAGGGACAGTCTTAAAAGCTCTCCAGGAGTTAATCTTGTAGATACATTGCTTTTTTAAAAATGGTTCATAGAAACATTTCGTATAGACAATAATGGACCCATTTGTCAAAGGTGCTGATCAATGGACGTGGCGTCAGAGCAGCAGGGACTTAAAAGAAAGGGTCATCGAGCTCCCGTCTCTGCTGTTCCCCTGCCATAAACAGAGGTCACTGCTCCTGCATTCCCCTCCCCCTTATTTGAAATCCTTTTAAATTGCATATCAAAATTTTTAGATACAGTTCAGCATGCAGGAAACAGCCACGGAACAATGAAAAGGGGACATGGCACCAGTAAACAGGCTCCTGTCTCTGGCCAGTCCTTCACAGTCCCTTTTGTTGTCTGATCAGGTAAAAAGGGTGGAATAGAAAAGAAAGCCATTTGCTTCAGCTGGCAGGGGGGAATCAGGAACAAATTGTCTTTAAGCACTACTCTAATTGAATTAAAGTAACTAACTAACCTTAATGATCCCTTTGGAAGAATCAGAATCCTTCAGTATTTTACTGCTCCTAAGAGGAGGAACCAGTTCACTTGGTTTGCTTCGGCTTCCTCCTGTTGGCTCTTTGGACCACAACTCTAACAGTGATGGAATTTAGGCCCCCCCCTTCTCCGTGTCTGCAGGACTCTGAAGCATGCCTAGTCCATCACAATCTGCTCATATTAAAGACTCCATTTTGGCTCCTAAGCATTTTAAGAACTTTGCATTTTCCCCTTTACAAAACCAATCTGCCACCCCCCCCAGCAAAATATACAGGATCTTTTTCAACCAAATAGAGCAAGCATGGAAATTTTCAGGCTGTATAAATAATAGAAATGAACAAAGGAAACATCCAAAAAATGGCAGCTTAAAAGCAATTTCCAGATATTATTATTTAATGTATTCAAAAAATAAAACTTCTCTTAGGTTGTGATGCCTGCACCTAACGATAGAGTTGTCTGAAAGAAATACACCTACAAGGATGTGCAGCTTCGTTCCAGAATAGAGCTTTCACCTGATGTCACCACTAATCTAGCAGAGCCAGCATCTCAAGGGGCAGGAACTCTCCCTAGCTTTCCCCATCCTTCTTACAGAGAACCTGACGAACCAAAAAGCCCGATGTAGCAAGAAATTCATGGGCGCCCTTCACATAATACTCCTTCTCACATGCCACATGCCCATGCTGTCACTGTCCCTGGCATGGCTGCATCGGGCAGCGAAGGACAAGAGTGTGTTTCAACACAACTTGCATGCACCAAGAAACAGTGACTGCTACATAAAGCTAACCACATTACAGAAATGAACTTGCTTTAAGCCCGAGAGTATGTCTCCTTGCATAGTAATTTGCAACAAAACCGCCCATTTTCATTGACCTAACTATATTCCTTCAGGGAAGAAACCCCAGAACCTCCAAACAGCATGGAAGGAGCTGACTCTAAGTCCCCCTTGCTCATTCAGAGAGACTGAGCATGAATGGGGGACAGAGAGAGTACCCAGCAGAGCTGTCCTCCCAACACCCCCCTAGGCAGTGACAGGGGCAGGTTGAACAAGGCAGCTGTACCCCAGCTTTTCACAGCCTGCATGACGCTGTGAGATCCTGCCCAGGAGCCACGTGTTTTCTCTGTGTCATGCCTTCCAGATCAGCAAGCGAAAGAGGAGACTGGATTTGCCTGTGATGTGACAGCCATTCAACATGCTAAGTGCCAGCTTCAGCTGGACCTGGTAATAGCAACTCACCGTCACGTTCTCCCCATCCTCTGTGATCTTGTAAAGTCTCTTTCGCTCACAGGCTCGTGGACTTGGACACAACCCAGGGTGCACCATGTGTATTGAGGCTTGTGCTATTTTGAACAGTGAAGTAGAACCACCCACCACCCTGGCTAAAATTCAGATTAATTAGGACCCCTCCGGTCTCTGCTTTTCTGATGATTAAAGGCTAGAGATAGCCCGTAGAGATGACACCTGTCAGCATGAGTTACTGAAATACTTTCACCACACATGCAGTGGGGGTTGGTTTGTTTTTTAACTAAGGGAATCATTGTGTAATTCAAGCAGTTTTAAGTACCACCAGCATACTTCTTCAGCTTAAGAAGTTATTACGAAGCTATAACCCATTTTGAAAAGGGAAGACAGCAAGGCCAAATTAAACTGGCAGATTTGGAAATTTAAATTCAGTGGCAGTTCAGGTTATACACTAGGCTTAGGTAAAAAAAAAAAACCCTAATTCTATTTTAAAGGCTCATTTTCCACAAATGGCTGAGCTGTTTAAGTTAAAGTGAATAAATACCTAATGAGCCATTAAAGTCTATAAGGCTGTATGGCCTCCAGGCACCGGTACCTGGATTCAGCCAATTATAGTTCCATAAGATAAGATGAAGACATCAGGTTGTTATTGGAATATATAAAGGTTGAAGACACTGTTAATAAGTCACTACAGGATGTGATAAAATTGTTTAAACTGTTTAAAAACTCTCAATGTGTTTTGCTAGACACATTTTTACTGCTAGGTTTTTTTCCCCCATAAAGTCTAATCCTTTCTTTGCACAGCCTTGAGAACTACACTCTGCAATATTGCATTAATACCAAAAGGTGATTTGTTTCTACATTTCCATGTTTTTAGCACGTACTCTGGAGGTTATGAAATATTAATGGTGGCAATTTCTCATCCCCGGCATAGAGAGAATAGGAAGGAAAAGAAAGAAATTAAGGAAATACCTTTAACACCCCCCCCCCCCCCCCAAAAAAAAAACCCAACCCAAAGCAACCATCCAAGAGAAGAGTCATAAATAGTGAAAGCTATATTTGCCTTTAAGCAACACCAATCTTACAGAAATTATTCACACCTAGCTCCTATATATCTATTCTTACATTTTTCCAAGCTGAAAAAGTCAGCCTATTCATAATTAGAATTTTCTTGTGCTGAATCTGTTTATTAATCTTTAATTATTTCCCCCTGCAGAGCTAAGCATGTAAGATTTCACTATACAATCCCAACACATAACGAGAAACACGTGAGAAATCACCCTGAACCCAGAGGCACCAGTCCTGCAAAGATTTGTGGATACACATAATTTCCCTCCTGCTGATTTAAGTTTTCCAGGGGGGACCTTTCATTTGGCCCCTCACCGAATCACCCCTAAGGCAGGGGGATTCTTCAAGTACCCCTGGGGCAACTTAGTTGTCTTCTTTTAAACCCTTCTGTAGCAGCTAGCCTGCCGTAAGTCAGGCCTGGCTGGAGTTTTGACTCTCAGACTGACTGCAACACTTGGCACTCTCTCTGAGCTTAGCCTGGAAGGCTCTTGGGGCACAGACTGTCTGTCTTTATTGTGTGTCTGTACAGCACTTAGTGCAACAGCCTCCTGGTCTCTCTTCAGGGTTCCTCACTGTTACCTGGCTTAACTAACTGGTATTAAAGCAGGGCACCAGGGGGGCCGTTAATGGGACAATTCACAGAGTCCAAGGTTAAGCATCTGAATAAATATGTACAGAGCAAGAGGCTGCCTGACGGGGGCTGAAACATTTCATTTGTTAAGTCACAAAGCCTTTTAACGTGAGAAAAATACCTCAGTGCAATTTTCTTTATGACTTGCCTCTCCTATGACTTAAGTATCAGTTATTTAAAAAATTGTGGTTCCGGCCGAGGAGCTGCCATATAAAAGCCACAGACCATAGTATATTTTTACAAGCATATTATAAAGCTCCCAGACTGATCAAGGTTTCTGACAGGCGCATTTAGACATTCTCATTCCCTCTGCTCTCTCATATAAACGTACTGAAGGTTAAAAGCACACAACGTTGGTAGCACAGCTTTATTTCCCAGCAGCGTAAGTTGCATGAAGACTTACGTTCATGCCCTGAAGGAGGGAGTATCTCTCCTAATCCTCTCTTGTGCCCTGAGCAGAGTTTTGGGCCAGCGCTCCTGAATTATCACCTATGACTAATTCAGTTTCCCACTGTCACAGTTCTGTTCTGTTTTGGCTCTAAGTCACAAAAGGGGAATAATCATTCCTCTAACTTACAGGATCAGATCTCCAGCTTGAGTGAGCCATCATAATTCAAGTGACATCAACAGAAATAAGGCATATTATGCCAGTTTAGGGGGCAGCCTGTGGATCCTCAGGACAAACTAGCAGAGTCATTGCAACAAATCATATAAATCTGCCTCAGCGTTGCAGCATGAAATGTTCTTTATTTCCCATGCATGTGTTCCTTATCAGTTCTGCAAAAGCTGCAACTCCAAATTTACCCCCGTCTTGTAAAAATCTGGATATCACAATACAATAGAAATTCCAACTCCCCATGAGAATGTTTTACTCCTCAGAGCTGCATCTTGCCACAGAATATATGTATATGGATGCTACAGGCTGGAATTTAATGCAGCACTTCAGGAAGCATGCAGCCCTTCCTGGCTGTGCAAATGAAGGGCTTGATAACACATCCTTGGAAAATACAGTACCAATATTCATCCTATAAAATGGCTTCATTGATTTGAATCTCCTGATTTTATACCTCCCCCTCTCATTACTATGTTGTGACAGAGTCCCTGGTTTCACAGGGAGGGAGTTGATGGCACTGTGGTCTTTCCTTAATGG
Organism: Zapornia atra; assembly: GCA_013400835.1. NCBI lineage: Eukaryota > Metazoa > Chordata > Aves > Gruiformes > Rallidae > Zapornia > Zapornia atra. The sequence goes on from VZTU01022880.1 coordinate 84,739, forward strand.
CAACTCACCAGCCCTGGATTTGTTATAGATAAAAAAAAGAAAGAGGAGGAGGAAAGAAGATATAGTTAACGTTACACAACAAAGCAAATAAGGCATCTGACAACAGGAAAAATACATTCTAAAGTACAGCAATCGTATCTCAGACAATAAAGAGGCTGAAAGTTGGGGCATCTGACTACTTCCAAATTACTTTTGCATGAGCCCTGCCTTTTTGTGCGTTAAAGATTGCTCACAGCTGCAAATTAAATATTTCAGGTATTATAGATAATGGAGACCCAACATCCTAATGGCACTTGGAGTCATGACTGTATAATGCAATCTCCTTTTTATTAAGGGAGATTATTTTCTTCTTTCTTGATTATATTTCCTGGTTATTTCTTTGCCTTTTATTTACCGTTACTATTGTATATTATAAGCATACCATTAGCTACAGGCCAAGAGCGTAATTTAAAAGCTGCTTTGAACAACTGTGTGCTTCTTGGCCTAAGTCATATTGTTTTATAAGTCCCAAAGTATATTAAATATATATAGGTGACAAGAAAAAAAGCGTAGCTTGGGTTTGGAAGAGAATCCTGGTGGGATGTGTAAATTATGTAAAGATTATTACAAATTTTTTTGGTGATGTAAAGGACAGATTGCCCATAGATTGGATGCAAGGGTAAGTAAGGTTTTATTATTATTATTTTTAAAAGGGTCCATTCTTTGCTTAGTAGTGGAATAACGAAAATGGCATTTAATAATGATACAGTAAAGTACATGTTTAATTTCCCCCCAAGACAAGACAGAGACTCTTTTGTTGGTTTGCAGTTCTGAGAAGAAATTTATAAATTAAAAGACTGCAAAGTATAACAGTAATCTCACAGAGTGAAAGCTACAACTGCACTACAATCTACCGCCATCAAAGGAGTGTAATGAAGAACCACCTGGGAAGCCAAACTGAGCTGCCTAGAGAAGACTTTCCCATTTGGAATGGAAGCCAAAGGAAAAGAACCCAATTGCTACCTTGTCCTGGTTCTGGCCAGGCCAGAGTCAGTCTTCCCGATACTAAACACTATGCTGCAGACGAAGACCTCAGGTTCTGCTGCTTAAACCATTGTCTTGCTTTATTGAGGATCTGCCTGGATGAGGCAGTGGAATCTTGGCAGTTTTGGCACAACCCACTAAGCCCCAAACAAGTCACCTAGGTCCAGAGTACTGGAGCTAAACTCCTTTGTATTCTTACAGTCTCCAGCTTTAGCAGCGGAATCCATACTGCAAGATGCTGCTTCACTTTAGACTTAACAACAGTGCTTTGGAGTGGCACAGCAGCTTTCATTTCAGGATCTCTGTGTACCATCCAACAGCATTTATGTGAGGAAGAACAGAATGCTATCTGTTTGGCAAAGCAGCCAAGAGAGATTAAACTATTTCTGAAAAAATGACTCGGCAAATATTAGCCCGAAAGAATTGAGGAAACAAACACCCCCATGCCAACCCACGCCTCCAAGCCAAAGCACTCAGCAGTCATCCATCATTTCCCTGCTTATGCTCCCAAGGCTCCATTTCACTGCTTAATGTGTCCATGGAATGGGAGCTCCTATGTGCTGGATGAACTGCCCAAGCACAGATTCTGTACCTAGAGCAATTCTGTGAAGCTGAAGCTTTAGGAATACCATAGGGAGAAAGGTCTTCAGTTATTTGCAGCATAACCAAGAATGCCTCAAAACTACCACCTCTGTTGAGCAAGCAGCTGTGTATTTTCAAAAACCCAAACGAGCAGAAAACTAAATGACAACAGATAGATTCTCTTCAGATCTAAAGAGATGCTGGGAAGACTTTTTAAACCAACATTCTAATATGCTATTTATGTGTTGGGATTTTACCTTTTCAGAGCTCTGAGAGGGGTAGTTTATATTCCTGCAAACCCCGTTTTCTTTAACATACCTAAAAATATCTCCCCTCTGTTTTGAGGTTCAGCAGACTGGGCAAGAGGTGAGCCTGGGTCGTGGAATGGTTTGGGTGTCTAGTGGGAGATAAAGGTCAGTGGGGTGTTTCCTGTGCCACTGACACAGAGCACCGAGGATCACTTGCACACCCAAGTGCCACGTTAGCCTTGAATGCATATGAATTGCCTTCTGTGGCTGTGCTTCTCAGCTGGAGTCAATGCCAGCATGCTTAGAAGGATGGGGTAGTCTGTGTCGTCACTCCGTCCCTCCAACCCTCTGTCTAGATGGACACCAACTGTCTGCACAGGCCAGGTCCCAGCAGCTCTGACCCACACAGTGCAGACTTAAAGATTCTCTAATCTCCATTTACCCACCCTTCATTAATGGAACTAAAATTAAGTTGGACCTACAAACCACAGAGTAAACACTAGGTTATTGTTCATACCTTACACACTTACAGATGTCTCTTCTTCTAACGGACAAACTAACAAAGAAAACAGGGACACAAAGACGCAACTGAGGAGGGTTTTTTTGTCCTTGGATTTGCTAAATTACCTCAGATATGACAAAGGAATCTGTCCATCCAGCCATTTTTTCCAAATCTCTTTTAAGCAGAACCATCTCGCCATGACAGAAAATAATATCATCATTTAATGTAGCATCCATCCAATGCGATCCACTTAGAGCTACACAATGTTTTGAAAGCTTTAAATAGACTGAACATTCCTTCTCTATGAATTATATATCACAACCATTTTATGAACAGGTAAATGGAGACATACAGGGATTCAGACTGACAGGACACTTATTTCTGTGGCTCTGCTTTTTGGGGACACCAAGAAAACACCTCTCTTCTTAATGCCAATTTCAGTTTGTAGCCTCTGACTGATTTTGCTTTACAATCTGTTCATTTAGCTGGACATCTACAACTGATTATTGGTGGTTGCTCAGAAGATAATGGGAACTGATGAAGTTAATCCAGGAAGGAACTGGGAGGCTCCAGACCTAAATCTTCGTTTCCACCTCTAACAACAAAACTGATCTGGCTCTTAAAATAATATTACAAAAAGGTTTGGATGACCCTCTGAACTTAAAATGAAACAGATAAGCCAAGGAGAAAAATTAATACACTTAAATTTAATATGGCAGCAACAAATAAAACAACAGACAATTTGTTACATACTATGTATTCTGAAGGAAAACATTACACCCATTATTTCTTATTATTGCTCCAGGAAAGAAATTCACAGTGAAGGCGAAAAATGAAGTTAGCAACGATTTTTCACTCACAAACCTTTCTTCATGGACAATGTATAAAGAAAAAACAAAACTTGCTTGGAAGAAGAGAGAAAGCAAGGATTATCTCTGTGTATGTATTTAGTGAGACACTTGTACCCACACTGCTCTAGAAAACCATTAAACAGCGTTTTTACACTTTGTAAAATGTTTTTCATCAGATATTTAAGAACTGTTTAGTCACAAAGTAGTAAATTAATGAACATATTATGGCAGCAAGAGAGTATCCAGTATGAGGCAAACTCTTTCCAGAATTAGGCTAAAATTCTGCCATACGGGAGCCAGGTATTAATATCTGAGTTAATTACTGGAGTGATTGTGCAGGCTCTGTGTGCCACTCTCTCTTTGAAGTAGTTCCTATACACAGCTTAAGTAAGATATCCATGCAACCCAATTCTGTGTTGCTTGTATCTTATCTGGGGAAAGCTGAACCCCAAGGCTCTCTAACTATCTGCCAGTTCACAGAGGATGAATAATACTAACTAGATTATTTGTATAAAAATGTGTGTGGAATAGGCTGAGGTCTCAAAGAGAAGAGAGCAGATGGGAAGACAGACAGCAGTGAAGAGGTGGGCTGAAATCGTAGGAGCGGTTTTCAAACAGGGAGGGGTAGGGAGGGAGTGCAATTAGAAAAGGCTACAAAGTGTTGATTTGAAAAGTAGTTCAGAAATCTCATAGAGGGGGAAGTCAAGAACGATGACAGGCGATAGCAGGCAGTAGATCAAAGTTAGTATTACGTGAAGCAAAGCATCAGACATCACACAAAGCAGGAGGTACTGAAATGCAAATAATGATAGAGGAAAGGCTAGTGGAAACACAGGAAAGAAAGAACCTGTGGAAAATACAGGAAAGAAAGAACACGTGGAGTGAGCATGCCAGGCAGGGAGCAGGATAGCTAAAAACCCAACAGAAGCCAGTGCACCACAAGGTTGCCATTTAATAAGTTTGCACCAGCTGTTCAGTGGAGGATGGAGGGATTATGTTTGTTATTTCATAAACCCAATTGCCAAATCAAACGTCAGAATTTTTGTGTATGCTTGTGTGCTGCAAACAGGGATAATAGTAAATCTTTTGCAGAGGCACTGACACAAAGCAGAAATGTATTTCCTGCCTCTGAAGGTGGATTAAAAAGGCAAGGATCAGAAGCCCTGGTATCAACCAGTCTAGAACCTTCCCAGTTCGCCAGCAGCTATGCTAGGGTGACCAGTGTCAGTGTACATCCAGGTTTTGCAGAGGGTGTGCAAACAAACTCGAGCTCTTGGACCAGTGATGCTGGCATGAAGGAGACTAGCAGAGCCCTGCATAAGGCACTCCTCTGTGCACACTGACCAGCTTCCTCACTTCTCCCAGCTGACCAGCGCCCCTGTGCAGAAGTAAGAGAATGCAAACATGGATTGCCCCTCTTAAAACTGATAGGCTGTGAGCATGTTCTGATCTGAATCCATTTAAACACATGGGTCCAGACCCCTACCCAAGTCAGATCATCAACAAAGCTGATGAGCTCCAACCAACCATTTCATTAACATGCCAGTTAGGTTTCCAAAAGAGAGCGAGCTCACACCTGCCCAGCATCGACAACAGAGGCTGGACTTGCCTGATATAATTTGATGGAAAGTTGATGCAACCTGTAGTCCTAATTCATCAGGGTACATCAGTAATTAAGTCAAAGAAATGAAGCCACTCATGGAATTAAGATCCAGCACACACTTGGGCAGCTTGTTGCACTGGAGCTGATAAAATGAAGACTCTGAAAGATCCCATGGCAGTGTGTTTAGTCTCACCTAGACCTCCTTCAGGGGGTTGTTTGGGAAACATCCTGTTTTGAATTACTGATCATATACATAGAGATGGACATACTTTCAAAGTGAAAACAAAGAATGGAAATGAAGTAAATGGTATAGAAAAGCTGAGGTATGAAGCATAGACATTACCTATATTAAAGGATATTTGTGTTATTCTATGTCACAATAACAACATTATGCCTTCTGGCTCATGTTAATACTTTGGTTAAATCCCTTAAGTAGATTAGAAAGAATTACAGACGCTACTGGATAGAAAAACCCTACAAACAGGTAGAGTGCATGTTCCAGTATACACAGCCACCAACAAAGTACTGTCATGGTACAGCAGTGAGGGGGGAAGCAGACTTGGACTCATGAGGGGGAAGTTACTAAGAAAAATGAAGGTTTGGAATTTTAAGCTTTCCATGTTCCCTTCTGATGATCTCCATGCTCAGCTGTCCCCTGTCCCTTTGGTCAAATTTCAAGACAAATTCCTTCTCTTATAAAAGAGTAACCCCAAGATATTCACGGAAGGATTGCAAAAACAATCTTCATGCTGCTTTATTTCATAACAACTTCATGTGTCTTAATGTGGTTTTGACACCTAGTGAGTTATATCCTAATCTGGAAATGTTCCAGTGAATCAAAAAGGTAGTGCTAATTCCCTAAAGGTTTCTCTGACTTTCACTCTAGAGCTGGTATTTTTACAAACTAAACACATCACATTCTTCCACACTTCTCTACTTATAAGAAAATCTTCCAAAAACAACCCAGATCAGTCCTATAATTATCTGCAAGAAGCATACAAAGCCTGAACGTGTACTTGTGTCCCCTTCAGAATCTGAGATGTGGATGGGATTACCATAAAGCATTACATGGGGTTTTTTTGGTTAGTATTCACTAGGTAAGTTTTGTTGGTACCTCCAGACATTTTTCACTTTCCACTTGAAGCAGTATTTATCAGACCTCCTCATGCTTCTCTAATTGGATTGCTTGCCCATTGGAAATGCACAGCAACATTCTACTCGGAGAACAATACATCCAGACAAAACAACAACTTGTTTAAAAATACATAAGTACATTTCTTGTTTGAGCATGGAAAAACAGCATTTCAAATTCCCCAAGAAAAACTTCAAGGACATCAGAAGATCCAGGGCAGACTGATACTGACCCAGCAGAAGGCAGACCTGTGATAAATTTCACTTTAATCCAGTTTTCTCCTGCCATCACCTTTTGCTTACTCTCCATTGTCGCTGACTTTGTTCTTATTCTGAAGTGTTCCTAGGACCTCTTTGCCATGTTGTGAAGTTTCACTACTGTCCAAGAAGCAGAAAAACACCTGAAGCCCAAGGCACCAAGCACAACTGAAAACACACAGACCACAGGCTCCTTATTCAGGAGGGTTCATACATCCCATAAAATGGATTAAATATAGCCAGTAATTTTCCAGCAGATGACTCTGCATTACTATTACACAGAAAAGATTTACTGTCTGAAGTGTTGTATAAAACAATTGCTAAGCTTAGCAAGGCGGCATTTTACAGGGCAGAGCAGGATCTGCACATAGGAGAGAACTGCAAAGTCTGCAACCTCCATAAGAGTCCATCTCCAGACATCTCTTCAGGATTTCAACCAAGCCTCCTTGAGATCTGGGGTAAAACCAAGAGGGAGCTGCAAGGGAAAGGTAAATGTTGGTGTGAACAGAGAGCAAATGCGAGTATCTGGATGCAGAGGCCCCGCAAGGAGCAGAGAGCAGGTCTCAGAGCAGTCTGTGTTCATGGCCCTCAGATCAGCAGCTCCTTGGGGCTCCAAGAGGGCTCAAAACCAGTATATTCAAAACCTGAACGTGGCCACCTATCTGAGATGAGCCCAGGAGATGTGAGGGGGACTTGCCAGCTGGTATCTCCATATACATTTAAAATAATAATAAATAATATTTTAAAAAGGAACTAAACCAAACAAAAAACCCAACCTAAATAAGACATTGTTGTTATTTTTGTTTATGTACTCCTATATCATAGAATCACAGAATCACAGGGGTTGGAAGGGACCTCGAGAGGTCATCGGGTCCAACCCCCCTGCCAAAGCAGCTCCCTAGCTCATATTGCACAGATATCCTGGCACAGGTATTTGCTACACAGCTGATACAATGCTGCACCAGTATTTCATGCAGAAATGATGAAGGGGATCTGGATCCAGACTTTAATCCTATTACTGATTACGACTATTTTCTGATTTACTTGGATTAGCTATTCTGCAGATTTTCCCCTCTCAAAATGTCCTGATGCCTCTCATTGCTAGAACATGTGCGACCACTCCAGGATAGCCTGTCACTCACAGAACAATTTTATGAAATCTCCTTGCTGTGCACAGATATATCCTACTGAGGGAAGGTAAATACCATTTTTCCTCTCATTTTTTTTCTCCTTAAAAAGGGCAATTCCCTGGAAGTTTGCAGTAATACGCCATAGTTTCATGTGAAGAGCTCAGCTGAGACTGTAATATAAGTGTCAGTCACTTGATTGACAGCATGTGAGGGAGCGTGACCTTTTTCTTCCTCACCCCAATGAAATTCTGACAACAAATTTGCACTTACGATGCTACACACTGGTAGTTAGCCCTCAAAACCAAAACATTTTGAGGACAAATGGTGACTTATCCTATAAAGAAAACTAGCAGGATCTGAACCGGAGACAGATTCCTGTAAACTCCCAGAATTTCACAGGCCACTGTATTTGTGCAACATTTAGGGGGGAGCTGCTATTAGCTGCATTACCCACCAGTTAAAAAAAGTACAAAACTCCTGTCGGGGATTATCTGAGAAAGAAGGTCTCTCTTTAAAAAGGAACTGTCATTTTTTTTTTCTTCTTTCTTTACCAGTATCCATTGGAATTCTGGAGTTTTCAGAACTGGGATTCACCAAAGACAGGTGAAAACCAAGTTATCTCCCCAAAAAGCATGGCTCTGGCACTAGGGCAGAGCTGTGAAAAAAGGCCCTTTGGCAGTTGCTCCTGAGGACCTCTGGGCCATACTTAACTCAGTATAGCAGCTACCCAGCCTGTGAGATGATGCTGGGATCTAGAAACCAAGTGTGACTTCTTTTGCATCTGTTCTGTCACACCTAGAAGTGAACAGACCTGCATGGGTATGAGTACCTAAGCCCAGTACTGGTAATTCCTCAGTGTGAGGAGCTGGATTACCACAGACCTCAGAAACCCAGGCTGCAGGTCAGCAGGAGGAGAGTGGCAAGGACTTGGGGCAAACATCAATACAGCTGCATGGGAAGGAATCAGTCAGGCAAGGCAAACTTGAGTTAGGCTCCACATACGTGATGCTCAGCTTCATTTCAAAAGGGTCCTTGTAGCCACAGACTCCTTTGCTCTATGGGGAGACAGGACTTGATCCACGGGGTCAGGATTTTCAAAGGATAATAAGAAGGGCTTGTTCACACCACCTTTTGCTGCTCCAGCCGTGCTAGCTGAAGAGGTTATCAGCTGAGCTCCCTACGCTGCAGGCTGGGATCCTCTGGCTGGAGGTTGGTACCTCTTCTGACATCCCATCTGGGGTGTGTTTTTCTCACAATGAACCGATTTGGCTCAAACACTTTAGATGCCAGCAAGGTCTTCAGAGCTCTGAAATACATCCGTGAATATTCCTGGCAGCCACTGAGCTGGAAGGTCTCAGTGGGAAGCAACTGCCTGAAGCACTGAGGAGTAATGTGGGCAGATAGCACCTCGAGAAAAGAGAGTGGGCAGGCAAGTCGTTAGGGAATGTGGCATCCAGCTCCCAGGAAACTTCATTAAGGTTTAAGGTAACATTTTTAGACCCCAATTGAAAATGTCACTCTGACATGACAATCCAGTGTTTCTATTTTCAGGTTTAGTGCTCATTTATATGATCCTGAGTGCATGGGGAAAGCAACACGCAAATAGGAACAACAGGAATTAATCACTCTGTTAAAAGAAGTGCATAAAACCCAGGCCCTGGTGAAATTAATATCAAAGCAGTTTCACCAAGGGCAGGACTTCACTTACTGGATGTACTCTGGCATAAAGCCAGTGGCAGTAGATCAGTGTCAGGGTAGCTACAAATGACTGCTCTGGCAGTGATGGAGGACCACCGCTTTCTGTTTTTCAGTTTCCTTATTCCCATTAACACATGCAAATGATGTGCCTTTCTGTGTCTTTTTTGCTTTAGCAACCTCAGTTAATTCCCTTTTAACATTGATTTTTTTTTCAGTCATCCTCAGCAGACATTTATTTCATCTTTTTTTTCATCAACAAGCAGTGCTGGAGAGAGATTAAGAATGGCAGAGCAACAAAGCACAGGTATGAATACTGAAGCTACCTTATTCCTATATTATGAACCTGATCAGACTGAAACGTACAGTAAGGAAATGTTCAAATAGCAGAGGTGTTTGTAAACTCTTGAATACACTTGTCAGGTGTGATGCATTTATAGCCACATCCTTGTAACTGCTGCAGAACAATGGCCTTTGCATATGCCACGACTATGGTTTGAACATATTTTTCAGACATATGCCATTCAGTGGTGGTTGTTAAATGCTCCATCCATAAACCATTATGCTCTTCTATATTGAGGTTTCACTGCAACAGGCAGCTGTTTGACAGAGAATAAACTCCTGGGGACAGCAGCAAATCAAATTAAATATATCTCCACAGAGCTATCATAGGGGGGTGCATGGCTTGATAGGCTGCATCGAGAGCAATAAGCACACAAAGGAAGAGCAAACCTGAGATAAATCAAGATAGACCAAATGAACAAGCAGACAGACAAATCACTATTGGCTCTGTGAAAAGTCATTAGGAGTTTCGATGTTGACTTCAACAGAACCAGTATTTCAGCTGTCTATCTGTGGGCAGGAAGTTTTTAATCCTGTAAATCAGAGAGATTATCTAATTATTGTTCTTTTCTCAATCACTTTATAGGCTTTATAGGTTATGGGGAATGATCCTCGCTGATATGTTAATAACTAAGCTCACTGAGGACAAAAAAGAAAGCGCTCATAGTTATATTAACATGCTAATAGTTGAGACTTGGTTCATTTTCTTTTCAAATATTTCTTTTCCTCATATAAATCTGTAACCAACCTAGAGTTTAGTGGGGGATAAAGAAAGAAACCGACTCGATTACTTCAAGGAACAGATCCAGATGTGTGTTCAATCTCAAACACCGGTTTGTTCTCATTAAGAACTTTTCCACAAAAAAGAGAATATGAGTGTTTTGTTTCCTCCTTCTTTTCTATTATGCATGCATCGATGCCTATTAAATACATACTGGTAGTAGCATCTACACACTCTACATTAGGGAGGGAAGAGAATCAGCAAGAGAAGCGCCAACATAGCAAATAAGTTCCTCTTAATAAATCCCCTTACATTAACAATGGCCTAAGTGTAGAAGCGTGCACTTCAGGGAAATGTGAAGTGCTCACATGATATCTTACTGCAATATATTTTGTATCAAAAACCTGCTCTTTCCATACTCCCTTTCTCAGCCACTTGTTTCAGCCTGAATATACTCAAATCCTCGGAATCACTTCCTTCTGGAAAAGAGATGATAAATCTCTGTAGAAGTGAGAATAACCTTGTTTGGTTTTAAAAGCATTCACTCCTACATCATTCATTCTGTTAATGTGCTTTCTCACCTAACAGGCTCCTGACCAAACTCTGTAACTGAGCTCTCCAACCATACCTTGTTTTGGTTTTACAGTTTTTTCTGAGAGATTTTATCTTAATCAGATGCATAATGAAGAACAGAGAAATATACCTCAGCTGCTCTGATGCACAGAATAATTTCTTACAATCAAATCTAATCTTTCTCAGATCAGTCGAGGATCCCTCCACAGGCTGACTGGGAGAAGGTGGGATGGAAACACTGGGCAGATGTCCTTAATTAGGCTACCCCAGTCTTATTTTAAAAATACCACATATCCATTTGCCTGTGTCTAAACTGAATTAGTCCATTCAGCTTGAAAGTTCCTGTGCAATATTTACACCACTATAAGTGGGTTTTGGTGCAAATTTTGAGCAAGGAGAAAAGCCCTAGGTAGTTCTTTCAGAACAAAGTTAAGAGGAACATGTATCATTTTGCTCAAGAGGGTACTAACCACTCTCACCAAGATGCTTCAGCACCTCCCCCAACCCCTGGTGCTGAAACTGGAAGATCACCTTGTTCCCGTGAAAGAGGGACAAATCTCTTCTGATTCTAAGCCCTGAAAATCTTTGCTTGTGCAGGGGAAAAATAATTGGACAGCTAAATTCTCTGAAGCATTGAGCTGTACCCAGCATGCTCCATTGCTTGGGATCGCAGGGTCTGAGCAAGAGCAGTCCCTGCAGCTGTGTCGCTGGCACCCAGAGCGGACTGCGGCACTGGGCACTTCCCCTGCAAACAAACATCTCCTGCAGCATCAGCTTTGCTGCTGGTCACCCAAAGGAAAAAGGAGGGTGAGCCTAACCAAAGCAAAGCAGGGAGGAGAGCCATGATGTAAGGGGGTCAAGGAGCAGCTGAGAAGCAGAGAGCTGATGTGCACCCACAGAGCTGAATTTTGCAGAGGCCTCTTCCCACGTCCTCTCTACAATGCTGAAGAATCCAGGCTTTAACAGGCACAGGAGGGTTTTTTCCCCACAGTCTTTAAGTGTCAAAGAAGAGAAAGCTGAGTCCCAATTCATAAAGTTGTCAAGCAGCGCAGGCTGCAGTCAAGAAACACAAATTCCACTTTGCCCAAATAATGTGCTACAAAAGTACTAGTAGAAATGAAGTTGGGCTCTCAGAATTAGTGGGATCCTCTTGTCAGGCACGGCTCTGTAGCAGTTACTCAGCTTCTCCTGCAGCAGAGTTAACAACCTCACTGAGCTCTGTGGTGACATGCAGCTCATGACAAAATCTGCAACTGTCATGTTATAAAGAAAGGCTCGACTAGTGTGCCATAAATAAAGCATAGGGCTTCAGATTTTGAGTATGAGATCAAAGATCTATGGTGTAGCCTGTATTTCAAACACAGAACTATCTGAAATATGGTTAGAAGTTAAAGATGATTATTCAAAAATCCAATTAAAACTTTATCCTTCCCCTAAAGTCATCCTCTTCACTTTAACATAACTCCATATGAGAGCTTTACTTGCATAAGTGGATGAACTTTCAAGGCCATCTTGACAGGAGAATGTTCTTTGAAAAACACCACAACAACATTTATTTAAAAAATTTAAGCAAACATATCTTAAATATTTAAATACTGTTCTGGAACACAAACTCTAAGTATAATCTTAGATACAGACTGTAGTAACTCAATAATTTTTTCACTATTCATACTTTTTGCATAATTTCATTTCTTGGTAATTAAGCAGAAACAACCTAGGTCATTTTAATTCCTATTCTTTCCCTCAACCATTCCCCCTAACACTCCTAAATTCTGACTGGTTAAGATTCAGTAAATAATTCCAGTCCAATCCACAGTAATTGGGTTCATGAGATGTCTGGTTTATAAAATCACATTTGGGGGAGAACTTTGCATATCTGTTTCAGCAAATTAGTTACTTTAATTTTTCCTTTTCTCAAAAATGGAACCAGGCTAGGTTTTATTTCCCCACAATCCTACTGACCCAACGTCTGCCGAGTTTCTCTTCCAGCTACCAGCTGCAGGTGCTGCCTTTCAGAGATTACAACTGTTAATTCTACCCACAACAAAGAGATGATAAAGAGGAAGAGATGGATATTGATAAATGTTATATACATAACACACAAATGCAATACAATCTTTTTCTGCCTTTCAGTAGGTGAGCTATTGCAGTGAGCTAATGCATCCTGCAGGGAGTTACTGCAACTCCAGGAATAGCCACATGAAAAATGAATGCAACTCCTTTAAAAAACCCTAATTTCCTATTTGCACATGTTCATTATAGCCTTGGCAGCATATAGATCTTGAGTTTGCATTTGCAAAGACTTCACTGTAACAAAACAATCCCTACAACCCAAACCCCACACTTTATAAAATAAATCTCCCATTGACTTCAACAACAGGAGAACTCAAACAAGGATGAGCAAATTCCAGTATTTAGCAATCCAAATTAAAAAGGCACTCCTAAGCCTCACCTGAAGCAGTCTGCATAGGCAGCAAACAGCTGGAGTTGATACCAGACTTTAAGGTTTGTTGGTAACAAGAGAAAAGTTGGCTAAAATGCCAGAAGCTGTTCTTCCAGACCTGCACCACTGCGGGAATTAAGAGAAACCCTCAGGAAACTTGCTCAAGCTCTTTCCAGGAGTAGTAGCTAATGAGGAGGCTGGTATTAAACCCAAAGAAGCCAATGAACCATGACAACTTTAGCCGGGTTTGACATGTATTGCGTGAACTACCCCTGCTACAAGGCGTATCAGGTGGGTAATGGCTCCCAGGCACTGCCAGAACAAACGACTGTTGGAAACAGTGACTGGAAGACAGAATCCCACGTTAAGCTGTCCTCAGGCTTGCAGCTACAATCTGAGAGGAAGGTTTCATGATTTATCCAGCATGTCAGATTGCATATTGCCATATCTCAGCATTCTCCATGTACTTATCAGTCCTGGTACAGATTTATTTTAAGAGGAATGAGCACACATTCATTTAGCATTTATTAGATATAATGTGGCAAGAAGTGACTTTTTTTTTTTTCCTGAAGTTTCATGTATCCACAGTAAAAGCCAAAGCTTAAGTCTGACTACAAACTGCCTTGAATCCACCCCACTTACACTAAGCTTATTTCCCTACCTAAAAGCATCACAACAATCCAACTTGCCTTTAGTAACTACCTTGTGTACCATGTAGTTGATGCCCTGATGGAAAATTTATGGCATCTGCATGGGAAAAATACCAGTCAAGAGAGAGTTGACCTGAACAAGATCTGAAAAGGCTCATGATAGACTTCCCCTTAGGTCCATTTATGGGTCCTCTTTTAAGACAGGCACTAAATGCTGATGAACATCTATTTACCTCCTGGTTAGCTCACTTGCTTGGGAAACATTTGGGGCCTTCAACTCTGAGTAACAGTAATGCAGTCTTTTTCTTCCACCTGATCTTTGCTGTGTTTGGAAATTACTGCCTTAAACATACAAAGAAGCAAATGTCACTTGCTTTTCTATCAAATTTGTTGAAAAAAAAAAGAAATCAAATGCTTTCTGAAGGAATGAAAAAAGACAGTAAGTGTGATTGTTTATTCCTTATTTTCTAAAGGTATCAATGCTAAAACTACTCCTAGCATGCTGACCACAACCCTGATCTTTCTCCTCCTAGGGCTAGGGGAGTTCACTTGTCCAGAGGCTGATGAATCTGCCCTCCACTGCTTTACTCTATCAGTTTAATAACCTTTGTACTCATTTCCACAAGGAGACCACAAGAGGCATGTCTTATAACAGTCAACAGCTAAAAGGAACTACAGTAAGCGAGATGGAAAGTTTCTCTGATTCAAGAAGCACTTCCTCCTTTAACAGACTTTTGTGATGGCACAGGCATCTGCAAATGAACTGAATATCCCCCATACAAGCAGTATTTTGGCCTCTCACTACTCACCCAGGGCACATGTTAGAGCACAGGTCCTACTCAGCTCCATACAACTTGTACAGAGAGAGGTCCTGTGCCTGTGACAAGAAAAATAGTGTAAGCTGATCATAAAACAAGCATAAGTGACAAAGTAACATCATTTCTATTGATTTGCTTTCAAAAGTGGGATGCAGCTGTGAAACTGTGATGCTTTTATAGGCAGCACCTAACAGCATAGCAACTACCATTGCTTCCCAAGGAAGTGAGTCACTGAAACCAACCACCAATTTTCTTTCCAGACACTTGGCAACAGCAGGTGACAGAAGTGTACTGAAATAGCCAGGGATCTGGGCTGAAGGGCCAGGGTTGTTGGCAAAGTCTGCTGGCAAAACCTGTGCTCTTAACAAGGCAATCACATTAGCTTGTCATGGAGAGGTTTCTACCAGGAGTTGCAGTCAGGTTTGTTTCTGTGAGGATGTAATGACATGGTAACTTACGAGTATTTTGTTTGGACTGTGCTGAGTAGGACAGTCAAGAAAATAAATGATGGAAGAATGCAGGGCAGCTCCTGACCTAAACATGTTGGCACACCTCCTGCTAATGATATAAGGGCTGAAACAAGCTCTGAGTGGAAAGGCAAGTCCTCTGGGCAGCACTACGTAACGGTGCAGATATTTCACACTTTGTACCACATTCACTGCTTCTGTGCTACATCATGACCTACTGTCATGTTCACTGCAGCAGTGAAGACCTGCACTTAAAACCACAGCCCCTCTTCCCAGTGTGAAAACTCACATGTCATCCTGTTTGAATACTGGAATGCAGTTAGAACTCTGCAGGCTGATGAAAAGTAGATGCAAGCCAGTAGTAGAAAGCTGTAACTTAACCAAATAGTTCTCAGTTTTTACTATGCCTCATTTTAGAAGCAAGAAATGGAAGAAGGGATAGATTCTAAGCTACTGCCCTGGCCTTAATGCCAGTTGTCCACCCATCAGACAAACCTCTGGGTATTATCCTACAGCTACCCATGCCGCTCCTCTGACGGCTTAAGTCTTGATAACTGGAGGTACCAGGGATACTGGTGATTCTTTCGTTTTCCTGCTACAACAGTTGCAGAACAGCTGACTCCCAAGAGGCATGTTTAGGAAGCCTCTAGTATTGAGGATCGGAAGGGAAGGGCTGCAGCACGGATCTCATGAGCACAAGCCATGCCAGCTTCTGCTGCAGTGTACCAGGACAGCCAGAGCTCACCATGCTGTGTAGCCAACTTTGTAACGTGACATGTAAGCAGACACAGGACTTCTCAATGGTTAACAATAAACCAGCATTTACAAGCATCTGTAACCACCGTTCAGAAAGAGCAGGAAAAGGGGAAGGTATTTTTTTGCTTTTATTCAAAGAATAACTTACAGAAGGGAAAATGTTCTTCAAGATTTCAACCTTGACACTTCAAAGAAAAACACAATGCAGAGAAACATTCCCTAAAGTTTATCTTAAAATACACTGATTCACATTAGTAACAGGAAGCAATGACTTCAAGAACTTTTAGTATTTCAGCTTCCTTAAAGGACAGACAGTTAGTTACCCCCTCTTTAACATTATAGGCATGCTCTTCAGAGGTGGAGTAACAATTTTTATACACTGAGAGGGAGGAAAAAGAAACTGTCCTTCTCTCCGGAGTTGTGAAGACGGGTGTTGATAGACCAACATCCCTCTCCAGTGACACAGTTATTGTCCTAGTAAGCAGTACAGATGGTGAGTATTTATTTGTTTCTCTTCAGCATCGTTCATGTAAAATCACTGTTTAATAGCAAGTTGGAAAATCCAAGCACTGCTAGACACTTAAGAGTCAATGACCAATGAAAGAAAGCTAATAACACTTAACAGATGATGGCTTTTACGAGCAAAGACTGTCCCAACTTCATCTTCAAATGATCCTTTTGCACTTCAGTTTGTACTGTGATCCTGATGCAGAACTCACTGTAGGACTTTTTGACCTCAGATTGCTAATTAATCAACAGATGATGTGACCACATAAAGCAAAATACAATGAATAACCAAACCCATCAACTGTTGAAAAGGAAAGAGCTGCAGGTGCTAGGGTTCTGATGGAGAACAGATGTCACGTAACCAACGCACCCATCTGTAATAGCTCCACTAAGATGCTGTTATGTCTGTGCCTATAACCTGCTGCTCAGCACCACATCTCAGACACCTCACAACAGCTCCTGTGGATTTGACTGAATTAAATTGACTGCTAAGGCAGGAGTCACTGGTAATTCAGTGCCTGGAGAAACCTGGCATATGTGTGAGGTGAGGTAGAAGGGGTAGTAGCCCTTCTAAACTACACTGGTAAGCAGCTGAGCTGGCGCCACAGGGTACAGGCAGGTTAGAATTTGAGAGAAACTCCCATGGCTGCTGTGACAAAGCCTGAATGCCAATACTTACTGTCTTCATCTTAAGATTTGTAGGGAAAAAAACCAAACAAAACCAGACCAAAACCAAATCTGCCTGCTTCCCTAAAGAAGCAGAGGTCTAGGGAACTAACTGAAGTGTTAACAAAGCATTAGCAGCTTGGTTCTTTCTTTCTTATAAGCCACTATCCCTTCATGTCACTGAACCAATTCTCATACACTTCTTTTGGGCTTCAAGTGGAAAAAACTCATTATCCCTCAAGTCCAGCGGCTAAGAACATAGGATTATATTCTATTTCCATCTGAAATAAAGCAAGAGTGTTAGCTCTTTTTGAAGTATGGCCAGGTGGATACACATTTAATTGCCCGCATAGCTTCTCCTGTTTCAAAATAAACACATCTTTGAACGTCACTGCATTTCCAGAACTCTTTCATTTGAATTGTGACCCAGTTTCCTCAAACATGAAGAGTTTAATATAAGAGAGGGTTCTCTTTCTCTATTCATCCCAGCCAAGAATGGCCTGTACATATACACTGATAAAAAAAAAGAAGTGGTCTGTCCTGCAGCAATTCACATGGTGAAAATACCTGTACTAATACAGCTACATGCATACGTTCACCCTGAGGCCCTGCATAAAAACCTGAACAGCAAAATGCACATGCTACATAGAAAAAGCAATGAGTAGTTTGTGCAGTCTGGTATTTCTCCCTTAGACATAAAATTGTTCAATACCTGTGATCAACTTGCAGCATTTCTTGAGGGTGAACCATAGATTTGAACTTTAAAACCTGCCATACGAAGTGCTAAAAGACCATACATACATGTGGTTGTGCAGACTACTTATGGTAACCACTGAGCCAAGCACAAAAACTGTCAATCACACTGTAGTTATTTCCTCAGGTTGGCCAGGATGGAATTCAAAGTCTCTCACTAGAATCCTTAATCCTTAGCTCCCCAGATGAGAATAAAGGAAGTATAATCTAATAATCTTCAGATTTCTTTATACTTCTAAGTATAGTGCACAGTCAGCAAGCTACCCAGAGAAGGTGCAAAAAAACCCAAACCCAAAACTTACAGTTTGGCTTATACCTTATACTGCCCCTTGTGTATGCACCAGAACACCACCACCACAAAGCAAGGGGAACACAACCTTTCTTTAGGGGCCCTGCAACTGAAAAATTGGGGGACACATCTT
This sequence comes from Zapornia atra, assembly GCA_013400835.1. Lineage (NCBI taxonomy): Eukaryota > Metazoa > Chordata > Aves > Gruiformes > Rallidae > Zapornia > Zapornia atra. The sequence goes on from VZTU01022880.1 coordinate 102,880, forward strand.
GTTTATTTTTTAAGTCAATAAAAAAAAGTTTAACCTGTTGATGTATGAGAAAGCTGTTCACTTTTTTGAAAGTACTCTTAAAAATGTAACAAGGGCAACATGGCACAGGACAGTTGCCACTCCTAAGGTGGCATCACTGCCACTGATGACCAGCTGCTGTGTAAAAATGTCTTTGCTCTCAAGGGAATAACAGGCAGTGAACATACTCTCTCCTTTAACTATCAGTGTTGCAGAATCTACCAGGAACAGAAGTCAAGCCAAGCTTTTCTCTGCTTGGAAGTTGCATATAATAGATTCCCAGAACAAGATACCAGCTTAGAGGATGGGATTTTTAATTTTCTAACAATGAATATGAAAAGCCTGTGTCTGATTATATAACTTCATTTTAGAAAAAAGGCTAATTGGATGCTTACAGCTTTCTTCATTCCTGTTTTCATATACGAGCAGGAACTCTTATCACCTTCAATTCCTCTGCATAATTCTTTTCTTGAAAACAGGACAAGAATTTGACCAGACACAGAATAAATCAGATATTAAAAACCACATGAAATTCTGTTAGGATGGTCCTTCTGCTGTGGTGATGATGTTGTGATGCTGTTATCAAGGAGGGTTGTTAGGTGAAGGAAGGTACATGCTAAAATACACAAGACATGATTTATTGAGAAAATTAATTTTATTGATTTAGAGGTCACACCTACCTCTTAATTTAAAAAAGCTCTTTATTAACTTAAAAAATTACCAGAGCCAAAGTATAATATACACACTTGGAAACTTCTTGACTGATCCCTAGGTATTAGACTCATTCCCTTCTATTTGAACACTTCCTCCTTGCTCATTATATTTTAGCAGAAAAAAAAGCACAAATATAATACTACATACCTGCTACACAGAGATCCTGATTTTTCAACAATATTAATGCAGGTTTTTCCATGCTCCAGGCAAAGCAAGGATCCAGTGACATTTTTAATGGGTTTCAGTAGGGAAAATACAGAGAGTTTTACAGAGAGTTTTTGAGAGAGAACATGTTATTAAAATAAAATTGCAGATTATTAGTTTGCATAAATATTTGACCAAAAATTTACCTTCATTCAGCACTTCTTTCCAGGTACTCTGGTGCTGCACTATTAGTAGTATTATGACAAGTAAGTGCAGCCCCTTTTGAAGACACGCTTTATACAGGCTTATTTTCAATGGAGAAGCTCAAGTGCTTTGCATTCAAGTTACCACCAAGGTGTAACTGACTGAGAGAATTTTACTCACCCTTTAAAATACATACCCCCAACCCATGTGCATGTAACAGATGTCTAGAACTTACAGTGACTCAATCAGAGCAAATCAGGGTTTGAATATATGGCAATACAAGCAAGACAACTCATAATCTCAATAACTTGGCATCCTGCTGTGCTGAGGGTATTTGCTTTATACCATTCACATTTAAATACAGACCCTGCGAAATATTACAGCTCTTTTATAGGTGGGGAACACTTGTTCTTAGTTTTCATGATATTTAATTAAAGCTTGCTATTTTGCTGGAACTGAGACACCAAGGAAAGAACTTGTTCAGAGGCTTTAATCTGTTTAGTCCCCAAGTATGCTGCACTATTACTGGCTGTATCCTCTAAGAAGTACCGGTAGTTTACCATCATGCCACAGGAAGCAGCAATGCCCCGAGGGCTTGTGTCCCCCATCCAGTTTATCCTCCACAACACTGAACCATTCTGCAGATGAAAATTTGCTACTGGATTAAGAGCATAGCCACGATGTTTCTCTCCGTACAAATACCAGGCACAGAGTCTCATAAATGGTGAATGAAGCACTTGAACTAATTTTTCTGATCTCACCCACTCATTGTTATTTAAGAGTTTCTTTAGTGTTTCAGTAGTAGAGTCTCCTGTGATCTCAGAGATTTCTTGCCATTCAGATTCTGTAAAAAGTTCACTTCTTTCCAGTTCTTTGGTTTGGGAGGAGAGGAGACCAACAAGCCATTTTGTGAATCCTGGGATAGGTGAAAGAGTAGAAAATGCTTTTATCTGAGGAAGTTCTTTCTGCAGACAAAAGAAGAGAAAAAAGAATTCATGAGTTTTCTTACGATTGACAATGAGAAGTTTGAGTGAAAGAACAGCTGATACCCTTCACCTGATGCCAAGCAAAGACTTGGGATTCTGAGAATTAACTAATACATTAGACAAAAAAAAATATGTAGGTATCACCCTGGCAGTAATAGGTTAGTGACTAGAAAGCACTTGGAGAACGAAGAGAATTACACTCCACACACCAGCTCTATAAAAGTACTTCTGCAACATGTACCAACACCCTGTTCTCATATATCATTTTATAGGCAGAAATAAACAAATGCAATCACATGCTATAAAGAAGTTAATCAGAGAAATAAGATTTTTTTTCCTAAAAATAAACAAGTTTTCAATAACTTGAAAATATAATTTATAATTTCTTTTTCATATATAACTTTTTTTTTTTAAATCAGGGACATTTATTATTTCTGCCTATTATAAAATCAAGAGGTACAATTTCTAGCTTTTAACAGAAAGAAGTATTTCCTGAAGTTTTCAAAGAACTTTTCTCCACATTTCTTTACACAGGCCAGCTACTTTTCATGCTATTCCCAAACTATAAACTACACTGTCAAAATAGCAAGATAAGAAATAGAAACCTCCAGTAAAAAAAATAATCACAGAGTTTAATACTTGTTTTAACAAAATAAAACTTCTACTAATTTAGGAGTAAAAACTGCTAACTATGAAAATATATAAAGCAAAAAAACATACATAAGCAAAACTGTGTGTTAGTTTTGGGGCATGCCAATGTGAAGAATAGAGATGGTTGTTAAACTCACTGCCACTTGGAGTTAACAAAAATTACACCAGTCAACTCTGCTGAAGGGAGGTGGGGGCAGCCACAAGGAACAGAGGAAAGTGTTGGTTTAATTACTGTTCATATAGGAAGAAGTGGTAAGAACCACATTTATCAACATTACAGCAGCGTCTTAATGTCAACAGAAAATTGTCTTTAAATGACTACAAAATGCATTTTTTTCTCCTCTGAGTATTACAGAGATAACCATTAAAAAGTCATCACTGCTCAGATCCTACCTGACACTAGCAAATGCTAATGGAACGCTTGCTGCTAGCTCGGTTGCATCACACCTGCGCTGTGGCAGCCCCAGGTACCGCTGTGCCCCACGCAAGGCTGCCATCTGCATTCTGCTTCATGAGGATGGGGAAGGCAGGGAGTGCAGGGCTGGCATACCTCTGATTGGAGCCAAGCATCATTTCTAATAACTCTGGTAACTAGAATAATATTCAGGAGGGTTATTTACAACACGTTTCTCCTTCCCACACAGAGCTTCCCAAAAAGCTTATCGCTGTTCTGCTTGCTGGCTTCCAGCACTATGATACATGAACCAGCACAGATCTACCACCTCTTCAGTTTTGTGACTTGTAATTGCATAAACTGAGTCATCACACTCATGCCCCTCATCTGAAGTTCTCAGACTATTACACAGATATGTAAGTCCAAGAATTCTTTTGGGACCAGACAAGAAGAAGAAAGGCAGGCCAAGTTACAAAGAAACACTACATTTCATCTCCTTAGTCAACTGGATAAAGCAAAAAAGTAAATTATTTCAGAAAACCACTCACTTCAGTATGTTACTGAACAAAACAGCCATCTATGTAATCAGAGAGACCAGGAGATCCTGTCATATTCTCAATTGTGATAGCTACCATGGTCAGAAAATGCAATACTAGTGCAGCATTGATTTCCTGTGACTTTTTCAAGTCTCTACTAAAAGACATGACAATATTTGAAGAGTAATTATGAAGCATCTGTAACAAGATCTGTGAAATACAATTATCAGGTTTCATCACATGTGCATTTCACAAAAGAAAAATATTTTCTGGAAATTGATGGGAAGAGGTGGCTGTGGAAAGCAGTTTCTGCTGATACCACAGCACCTCTGTAAAGTTTTAAATAATACAGCGTGTATAAAACAAAACAGTTTATTAGAGTTGTGCTCTTACTGCAGATCATGGCTACAAGAGGCATGGGTATAGAAAATACATTTTAATTAAAAGAATGATTCTTTGAGTAGAATGTTCAGCCTTTTTAGAAAAGCTTCCCCTTTGCTTCTGGAAAAGAGAGCAATGCCCACAGTAAATTAAAGGAAAAAAAGAAATCCGGGACCAGAACAAGGCAATTCCTTTCTCTTCAAAAATCTTTCATTTCTCAAGCTCACGCCAAATACTTCCCCATGGATATAAAAACTATTTATCCACAAATCAACTCAAAATCACTTTATAAATATATGAGTATAGAATCAAATGCACTCACTAAATCTTCCTTTGATCACCTTTCACCCACCTCCTGTTAAGAGTTTCTCAACAGAGGCGTATACCTAATCATCCCATTTGGAATCCACTTTTCTTTAAAGCAGCAGGATCTTAATTAGTATGGCAGAGGAGAGCTATACTCAGATGCCCCCTTGTCAGCTATACTTTCCTTGATTGAACACTAGTTCTCACCAAAGACCACCTATCTCCTGGAGAAAGAGGAGGGAGAAAGATAGCACAAAAGTGAATTTCTAAAGGTTACTGGAAAAATAATTTCAAGATATTTGTTCCTGGAGAAAAAGCTGATATCTTTCAGGTTTGTCAAGATGGTATCGAGCAGCATCACTTGCTACCTTCATTCCTCCATCCTTGCAGTGAAAGCTGACCAGTGGTGACTACTGTGACCAGCTGTAGTGTACCTGCTGAGACAGTCTGCTGTCAAGTAATCTGACCTTTTGCATGTCAGCTCTTATTGCAGCTAGATGAATTTCTGCCCAGAAGGGAGGGCCACAACTGCCTTCTGAAGATTCAATGACCCAGTACCCTTCTGCCTGTCCATGCAATAATGATGGATGACAACTCAGCAACTGTCTAGGATGTGACAGAGCTGCAAATGAACCTTAAGGTACAGAAACACAAACCTGTAATCTATAATGAGAAGTACCCTACTCATGTCAGCATCTTTAAGCAGCAGCAAGCTCCCCCCAAAAGACACTGGATTTCAAAATGGGGCTTCATTCTTCTGTGTCTTCATTCCCAGTTGTGCTTTAACATTCATCTTTAGTCCACAACACAGAGAACACAAAAGATAGGGAGAAATCGGTGAAAGTTTTCAAATTAATGACCTAGCAATGAGAAATCCTAGATGTGCTGCTAGAGGGAGTACAGATGTTACTACTGTGCAGCAGAGTGAAAAAGAAGAAGAAAAAAAGAGAAGGTTGTTAGAGGCTATTTTCCTCTAGGTAAGGATTCAAGGAGTACAGGATATGTTTCTTTTTCACCTGAAGATGGGATTATATTCCTTAAAGGCTTTACTTTTTTTCTAGCTGTATTACTCATCCTATAAAAAAGACAGTGCCTTTGAGAATATATTGCTTAGGTCTCTTTCATTACTTCTTCACAGATGTTTGCGGTGAAACAGGAATAGGCTGCCCAGGGAGGTGGTGGCGTCTCCTTCTCTGGAGATATTCAAGACCTGTCTGGACGCCTATTTGTGCAATATGAGCTAGGGAGCCTGCTTTGGCAGGGGGGTTGGACCCGCTGATCTCTTGAGGTGCCTTCCAACCCCTATGATTCTAAGATTTTATTCTATGATTCTATGAAGGTTATGTTGAAATTTGAGAAGCAGAAACTCTTCTTTCTGCTGAAAGCAAACTGGACCAAGAGAAAAGGCTGCTTACCACAAAGTCATGTCTGGAAGGGAACTCTTTGGCACCATGTCTGCTAATAAAGCACAGTGTTTGAAAACACTATTTTGCTACTGAACAGAGCTAACAAACAGGGCTTTTCACTCAGGAGCTGAGCCATGCCCACTGCTTCCACAGGGTAACAATGCCAATCTCATCTCGCAGCTTGCAGAGCCGAGAGAGCAACCCTTCACCATCCCTGATGAGAAAAGTGAGAATGAAGGCTTTCTTTCCGTATTTGAGTATTAATAAAAACCACTGCAGAGTTCAGTTAAGTAACTGGCATTTTGCTTCCTTGTGATGTTGACTGCTCTTTGTTTATCATTCATTTTCAGGAGTGACCTGTTCACCAAGCCCAGCCCAAAATATTTATCAGGAAGTTGCTAGTTCCTACTCTATTAACAACTTCAAAATGGGAAATTGCGCATATTTTTTACTTCTTAGGACAGATAAGACATGGGAAAATGACCCCATTTTGAAGCTACAGTACAGACTACTACGTATCTGATAAATGCTTGCGTTTAGGAGCTTATCTGAGGCAGCCATTTCTTGTCGAAAAATAAATAGATGCAGCGAAGTGTGCTCATTTATGTTGTTGCTAAACTGATGTGCTAGTTTCTAAGGCTATTGGTGGAGATCCATTAATGTTTATTTTCTTGTCAGAAACCCACACACCATTAAGAAACAGCTGCTCATTTTGTTTTGGGGGAGATTTCTGGTTTTGGTTGTCCTTTTGGTTTGTTTTTTTTCATTGCAGTAGAGTGCAGATCTCTCCTATTATCCATATCTCATCTGACACTGTCTTGCTGTCTGAAAGCTGTAGTCCAAGGTCACATTTTTCATCAATGAAAGCAAAGCCTGTTTTGGAAATTATGATCTCCCCAGGTCACCTAGATCAAATTAAGGTAGCAATTATCAACAGCCCAACCAGAAAGCTAAAATCTGCCACCAATTGTTAAGCATTCAATTGAGTCACACAGCAGCTATCAGTTTTCTCCCCCAAATGCCACAGGCTATAAAATTCTAAGCAGTTTTCTCAAAGGCTTCACCACAGTTATCTGTGTCTGTCATCTGCAGACTGAATTGCTATGATGTACCTTCTACAGAGCTACAGACCATTTGGAATGACTATAAACACATTCTGAATTAAGTGTCTAATGAGAAATCTATCTGTCTGCACATTCACCAGCACCTATCAGCTTGCTAGAAATGCATCTGCCTGCTTATTTTCCAGCACCCAATTTGGGGTTTGTTTGTTTTCTTACTAGTTGTCTCACATTGTTTCAGAATCCAATTCATTTCTGGGAGCAATACAAGCTTACATTTAAGAAATACAAGATATTATTTCTGTTGTCTGTTCTCTGCTTTATACACATTAATATAACCAAGAGACTACACAGAATGTATAGACAGCCTATTCTCAGACTTGTACAAGAGAGAACTGGGAGCAAAGTGGTACCAGGGGACTAATGAATTCATCCCACTGCTAGCCCAAAAATAACACAAGCAGGAGATGCTCAGACAACAATAAAAGCCTGTTTATAAAACCCTTCTAAATTACTTGTGTAACAAACCTTTGTCAAGCAACTATCAAAAAAGAAAAATCTCCTATTTAGGGCAGTGTAGGTTCTCCCAGGATGTCCTTTGTGTGCAAAACCAGCTACATCCCTATGGTCCTATTCTGATCTCTGCTATATCCCTCCCCTTTACCCAATTATACTGCAATACCTGTGGCAAATGCCAAATCATAATGTCTAGGTAGAGATTAAGGATTCAAACTGCTAACTGCGCACATATAAAGAGATGAAACTGAGGACCCATTTCTGTGACTCAACTTCATACGTCCTCCATCTGCTTAAATTAGTGAAAGACTCAAAAGCAGGGGCCATTAACTTCTGTGCAGTGCCTCAAACTAACAGTGCTTAACATTGAGAGTTGTAATCTTTGCCAGAGCCTCTACTGCTGCGGTTTTCCTAACAGTCCTAATAAAATGCCATTTGCAAGAAATACTTTCATGAGGGAATCTGTACTTGACATTCTTTGAAGGTGAGAAGAGCTACCCTACACATGTTCTTCTTTAGCAGTGTATGTGAACTGTTCAGGCTAATTTGGAAGAAGATTTCTAAAAAATTAAGCTCTATCTTAATTGTCCATTAATAAGATTTTAACAAATCTGATACTAACAGAATTTACAGACCTAACTGTATAGTGTAGGTACCTACTAGATCAATGTTTCAGTAGAGTTTTTAAAAATCTTGCCAAGTAAAGGCGTCAATGGGGAGGAAAAAAGATTGGCTATTAGCATATTTCTAACTCAGTGCATGCCTTTTTCTGATCTAATGATATACATTCATGACAGGTCCAATTTGGAGTGTTCCTTATGAAGAATGACAGCTGAGAATTCAGTTTTGAGGTTACAATGGCACTTCCAAGTAGAAGTGTCAGAGCAGGTTAAGTTAAGGCAAAGTCAGATAAAGGACTTTCAGTAGATGATAAAAAAAAAAAAAAGTTTTAAGAGTTTGCAGTGCCTTGGGAAAATACAAATCAAATAACACTCTGAGGATCAAACAGATGTCCACAAAAGTTAACTCAAACAAATGGCAAGTTATAAAAATGTATTAATCATCAACGATTTAAATATAATGAGAAACAAAAGCGTCAATGCCTTCAAACAGTCTACTCTTCCCAAAGGATTTTATTATCAGTTAAATAAAAAAGAATCTCAACTTATGTAACCTGGAACACTTGGTGATTTAACAGCACTTTAAATAAAGATTTGTTTATTGCAAAGCCATGCAAAGGTTATATAAAAAAATCCTCTTCCTATCAGAGACCTCAGCTATCTATTTTTACAAAGGCTGCTGGAAGCTTGCTTAATGAGCTGTAATTCTTGACCCAATATTTTTTTTTGCTGAGGTTATATTGTTTCAGCTTCTGTCACCAAGTCAACTCAGCACTACTGCTATATCATTTGTCCCTTTTAAAGTAAGTGACTATAATGCTGCTCCAAAGATTTATGTCCAGCCTGAACACAGGCAACCTTGGAAAGTCCTTTGCTTAGACCTGATGAGAGAGAAAGAGAGCACATGTGTGCAATTAAAGCACTGAAGTAGGACTTCCAGATTCTGGGAGATGGGTAAAACAGACTGCCAAGAGTATTACTCATCATATACCCTGCCTTTGCCCTCAACAATCTAACTTTGTAGAAATTTCACAGTGTTAAGTGTTCTGAAGCTGCAATATGCATAGCTTCTCTCCACTGAAAGGAGAAATCTCTGAGATGGGAGTCACAACATCGACAACAAAAGCAGAATGACTAGGCATTACAGAAACACATCAAATAATTCTGGTAACAACAGTATAATAGTAGAGTCACTTCAAGATGTAAAACATGCAATGGGAAATAGTTCTTCTAGAATTCAAGACAACAAATTCAAGAACAATACTTTGGAATTAAGAGGAAGCCAGCACTAAGGACTGGGAAAGAAAAAATGCTAACATCAAAGATTGGAAGAATATCTACTGAAGAACCACATCCATCATGGATAAACACTCCTGGATTACCCTTTGTATCTTTTTTAGCCCTAAAATGGTATTCCAACAAGGTTTATCATCAAGAAAAGGAACGGTGTGGAGGTTATCATACCTTCAAAATATATAGATATAGAATAAATAGGCAGTTCAAGTTTTGCTACTTCAAGTACATGTCCAACTCACCATATAAAACCTTACTAGTAACAGCACATTTTTCATAACATCTTGAAGCAGTTTATAAATTTAAGTAGTGAGGAAGACCTCCACCTTTGGCATGGTATGGAAAGCAGTTAGCTTCGAATATTAAGTTATTTAAGCTTGAGGCAATCATTTTATGTTTAGAATGTATTTAAAGCCATCTCAGACAAAGTGTTTCCAATTCATCATGCATTTGATGAATACTGAAGGACTGGAATTTATCACATTGAAATGTAGAAATTTTATCTTAAGTACAAATAAGAAACATATTCTTTTGTTGGATGCATCAAATTTTAGAACTTGCAAATAGGTTACCTCAATATGGCATGTCTGTTTTCCTTTACAACTCACTCATCACTTCTCTAGTGTTGTAAGCAATTTAGTGATGGACAAATACTCTGTCAATAGGGTTATTTTATGAGAGCAACTCAATTATCCAGAAATTATTTTTCAGATGTGAAAGCAGATAACTCCATGAATTTATTCCAACTTCCCCTCAGTCAAGATCAGACAGATGGCACAGCCTAATTATACCTGGACTACTGCACTTTAGACAATTAATCTAAATGCCATTCCAAAAGCAAGAAGCAACAAAATTCAGCCAAAATATCCATTAAAAATAAAATAAAAAACTTCACAGCAGCCTGCTATGATTCAGTAGATGACTAATCGATCATTTTGTAGTGGTAGAAATTTGGTGCATTACATTTTCAGTTATTTTTATAAGTAGAACTGAAGTTCTGAATCACAGACAATTTCTAGATATTGTTACTAACCCAGATGTTGGGACAAATCATATAATCACAAGTAGTGATCATTACTTTTAAGTGGTAGTTTTGTTAATAATTTAAGGAAAGACTTTTAAATTACATACTCAAGACAGAAATACGAGTCTTTCACACCGCTCTGTATACAAATGAATGAATTTTCATTCTTTTCTCCAGTTCCTTGGAAGAAGATTCAACAAGAAGTTCTAAAACTATTAACAATAATCCCATAGCATGCAATGATCTACATAAATTCACAGAACTGACTTGCATAAAGAAACTGATTCCTGTTACTTTCAAATATTAAAGACTTTTTTACTACATTGCTAGAAATTCCTGGGCATAGAAATCTATCTTTTTTTTTTAAATAGACATATTCTAGCATGCAAACTGCATATGCAATTAGTGGCAATTCAATGTAACATACAAGGAAATTAATTAATTAAGGTAAAAGAATTATTTTTGTTACTGGAACAGCTTAAGATTTTAAAAAAGGAACAGTCAGTTACACTGAAGAGAGAAAATGTTGATCCAGGGCCTGGAAGGGAGATGGTTAGCATGTATTAACAATGTCCCACCCACTCAACTGAGAGACAGCAGTGAATCACATAACACCCTACACTGCAAAATACATCTATATTAAAGCTATCTACAATGGAACTGTACTAATTTGACTTTTAAACAATATATACACATGATTAGGCACAGTAATTCACACACCACATGTCAACCATGTAACAGTATCTATAGCTGACAGACATTAACCAGTGGCAGAAAACGTTGTTCCAACTCTGTATGTATCTTCAAAGGCTGACCTGGTAAGAAGCTCCAGGTATAGATGAAGACCTAGCATCTCCTTGCCTTGAGCCGTGACACAACATGGAAAGTAAAGGGAAGCCCATTGGCCAAACAGCATCTTAACTACACCCCAAGTACGCCTACCTGCAGCTCTTTTACAACGCGTTTGATGAGGTAAGTCCCAAGTTCCACACCTTGCAGTCCCTGCTGAGTCAAACTGATTGAGTAGAAAATGGCTGTTGTAATTTTGTCTGTATCTTCTGTTTCTAACGGCGGCACTTCTTTCACTATGGCCTGGGGAAATAAGAATTATAAAAAAAACAAGTTAGTAGTAGTTATTATCATCAATATGGGGGAGGAGGCCTTTCTTTTTACCTTTCAAATGTGTTAACACTTTTCCCCACTGTTTTAATTCATTAACCTCTGTGAGAAACAACAAAAATCTAATGAAAAAGTAAAAAGATGAGCTCCTTATCCATTAACAAGTGCAGGAAATAATTGTAACATGATTTAAAATTTTCAGAAATAATGGCAACTGCTTTGAAGTTTTAATCTTGTTATCTTTTCTTATATATTCGTCATTTTTTCTTCCTCTTCTTGCACTTGAACAAACTCCAAGATTTCAAATTATATAAAAGAGCAAATATTCAGAATATCCCTTTTTAAGTGCTGATTCTCTCATCTCTTTAAAGAAAAATTAAACAAAACCAAATGTTCCCAAATTATAGGGAATTACACATTTTAAAAAGAAGTACATTGCAATTTGAGGACTTTGCCAAGTATTGAATGCATCAGTGACTGTACCTGGATGCTGCTGGAGATATCACTGGTTAGTGCAACATGCAACACTATCAATGGTTCTCCAGGGATTGCACAGTGAGAAAAATAGTAGCATCTTCTATATGACCCAACGCGACGCTTCATATCAACCCAGTTTCTAACAGGATGCACAGCTTCAGAGCTCCATGAGAAAAAGAAAAAAAAAAAAAGGAAAATTATGGATTTTTTCATTTAAAACAGAGGTCAGCTACCAAGCCTACAAGCTCTATACTTTTCCCATTGATGACAGTAACAAAACTCTCCAACCAAAAAAGGAGAATCAGGATGTAAGTAAAAAATGTAAAATTCATCAGCAAACTGTGACAAAGTAGATTGTAAAGGCATATCACATGCCCACGATCCTCTGGGATGTGTTTATTACATATCTGAGATTTCACTTCCTCTTCCCATTCAGTATAGGATATACAATTGAGGATTAAGTCATCAAATGAGTCTGAGCACACCACTATGGAGTTAAGTTCTCTCTAGCTCTGAAGAGTCTGCTAGCACTCTCATCGTCATGTCTTCAAACCAATCATTCAAAATAATGTTTTCTCTATTACATACTGGAAGTCTAGTCTGTTTGCCAAAATACCTTGAAGAATAATTAAATATTAATAATTACCTTTATTTTTTAAATCTAGCTTGTATAGGATCTCTTTGTCTCATCAACATTTAAATTATGTACTTCCAAAACTCTCTAGAGATTTATTATTCCTCAATTTTTTATCTAACAAAATGACACTCAACTTTACTTTAGTCATCTTCAGCTCCATCACAACACTGAATATTTAACAGGAATTCAGAAATAAATGTTGTAGATTTTAAGGGATGTTTACAAAACCCAAAGTGCTCTCTTTACATACAGTTTACAAGTGATTCTGTGCTTCTCACTACTTTAGAAGTAAAACATGCTAACTGTTGGGCACCCTGTGCTGCATCAGACATCAATATTGATTCTCCACCAACACTGTTGGTGCAGACTGAGGGGAGAAGGTGGCAGTGGTGATGGAGGCAGCAGCACCTGTGGGAGGAAAGGGAGAGCAAGAAGGCAGTGCTGCAGGAGTTTGGGTTTGTGGAAGTTAACAGCAGCACGGCTGGGAAGAGTAACTAAGAAGGCTTGAAGACACAGTGCAGTATGTGAGCTAAAGGATCAAATTATGGGACAAATTATTCCCTTCACCATTACTTAATTCAGTTTTAAAGGGTGCTCTTTAATGCATTAAATGCAACTATTCCTTAATTATACTTTACCTATGGTTCAGTATTGAAAAACAGAATCCAGAAAACAGTAGATCAGTGCAGCCACAAGCCTTTCATCACCAAGCCGTAGCAACTTCTACCACTTACTCACTAATTTTCTGTAGTACTTCACAAGGTGATTGCCAAGTGACCCGTTCCAAGTTTAGGAATCCTGTGGAGAACCACTCGGAAAGCATGTTCTTCAGAACTCCATTCATTTCCTGCATGAAGAAGAAAGGAGCTGCTAAATAAGCTAGATAGAACATAGGACTATGAGTAAAGATAGCCTTGATTTTTCAACTTACAACACTGGTTGGTTCAAGAAAACTAACACATCTGTTTGAGAAGATTAAGCACATAACAGTTCAACTTTCTTCACACTAAAACAATGAAAACGTTTGAAGACAGTATAGTAAACTGCAGACAGAGGAATGGAAGACAATGCATAACAATGCAGGTGAAAAGCAGGCAATAGGTATAAGTATTTGAGCATTCTTGACAATAAGGCTGTAGTTAGGTGCTCAGACTTAAATACCATGATAAAAAATGATGGGAAATTTGATGCAAACTAGGACTTGAATTTTACTGTAATTTTCCACATCTGAATCTCTTCTGAGTGTTCAGCAGTTCATGCCTGAGGAAGGTTATTGGTATCAGCTTATTAAAATAAGAAAACAACTCCCCAAACTGAAATTTTCCAATTCCTTACCATATTTTATTAGTCACCTATACTTTATTCAACATTCTCCCCATTGCTCTTTACAGGAAAGATACAGACTAGCTCTTTACTCCTGCACATTCTGCACCATGATTAACACAGGGAACTCTCTACGTCTGACAGATCTCCAAGGCACATGACAGCTTTCCAAGGCGCGTAACGGATCTACTGGAGGTGACTGGAACACATCAGGCACATTTAGGCATCAGTGAGCTACAAAAATGCTTCAGCTTGGCCTTCACCATGGATTGTACGATTTGGTACAGGAGCTGCACATGCCCACTCAGGGTGATAAATTAGAAAATTAGAGTCTTCTAACAGACAGCAGATAAAATTTTATAGCATTTTTCATCTAAATATGAAAAAATTTGAGTGAGAAAAAGAGTCAGCAGCATAAGAATACAGAACTCAAAAATCACAAGATTTGGAACAGTATGATATAAAACTAAAGTCAACTGTAAGGCAAAATTCATTATTATAAGGAATGTTTCAAAAAGTATTTGATATTTCCTACAAATTTCCTGCTGCTTATATTATTAAAGATTTTCCTAAAACTCTTTGAGTTTCAAAAGTATTGTTGGAATCACAGATTGAATATTCCTTAGAGAGATTCTAGAGTGTATTTTTTTCTTACATTTGTTTTGTATAGAGGACACGGTTTGATATCAGCACCAATTTACCAACAGCCTAATCAGAAGCACAGGCTTACCTGAAACTAACTTAATAACCATTTACTTAGAAATAAAAACTCTTCACCTTCTATTCCAACATTTCTTACATAGCCACTGCTGTACATAAGATAACAAAAAATTACACTCCAATGTATTTTAGCCAGCTACATTTAAGCAAAACAACAGAAAAAAAAAGGTATGAATCCATCAAAAAAACACTTAGGACTTAAAACATCTTTCCTCAGCTCAGATGTAGCCTCTGGACTTTCATAGAAAAGTAAAAATATTTTCCATTGTAACCTAACAAAGATGAAAGTTGTAGAGGTACTTATCAAGACACACACAGCAGAGAAGGTTCCTGTTGGCAAAAGTAACTACTACAGTATTCCAAGACTGATAAAAGGACAGTTTTACTCTTTAATTTGCCATACTAGAAACACAAACTTTCAAACCCTGACTACACTTGCAACCAACTGTGATCACATATTCAACCTACACCAATCCACCCTAACTTAGAATTAAATTAACTCCTTCCATAAAAGCTCCTAAATGACCACTGTCGTGAGTCTGCACGGTACATCTGTAACAAATCTTTTCCATACCTGAAGCTCAGAGTCAATTTTTCCTTCAGTTTCCCTACTCCCTTCCACACATACAAAGCTGTGTTAGTAAAATAGATAGGCTTTTGCTTAGCATCTATCTTTGTTTACAAAGAAACGGCTACTCTTTCTAGAAGAAAACAGTCATTGGCCAGCATAGAACAAATTCTGTCCTGTATGAAAATTTTATGCTATCTTTGTATCTTTTTTTCAGCAGCATCCTCCAAAACATAAGAGGAGCTAATTTATTGAAGCATAAAGTAACATATACTTCAAATAATGAAAATGTCAATTGCATTGTTCCAACTACAGGGAGTATCCATGCACTATTCCATGAGGTCAAGCCTCCCAAGAATTGTAAATCAGGATTTAGTTAGTCTTTCTCAGTAGAGAGCTCTTTCAGTTATATAATAAACTGTGCTGAATGTCCTCTGCCAAATTGTACTTCCACCTGTAGGACAAGGCTGAACAAAGCCTTTATATGCTAGTTAGTGTTAAATTAATATTAAACTGAAATAATAGAAAAATTCTCCCTAAGTACATTTAAAGGATAAGCAATAAGCACTGGAAGACAATGAAAGGCAAATAATGCATTGGAGAAGCATAAGGAGAAACATCTAGAAAAAAATACACCTGTGTGACTATCTGCAACAAGTACCACTGAAGAACAGAGAGAAATGAGGGATCACACTACAGGAAATCCACCCTGGGAATGGACAGTCTTCACAATTTCTCTATGAGGCTTTAATAACACTCCAGCCTCCTCTGTCTCAAGGAAACATCATCCTACAGAAGAGTAGCAGGTGCAGGGGGAGGAAGTACCGAACAGATGACATTAAAAAGGACCAGATTAACTATGCAAAAACTTTGCAGCTAGGATAGTTAAGAGGAATGTATGGAGTATACCTTCCCCTGTGTAATCAATGGATCTGTTACACATTTATAGCAGCAAGTCTGATGATTTGGGGGACTTACCAGACACGGATCTTAAATCTGCACTGTCCTACTAGCTCAAAAGAGTCTATTTCTGTAATATGAAAAATGCATAATTACTGTTGGCTCAGGGCATCTCAACACTTGATGCAGTCTGAGAATGCATCACTCAACTCAACTGCAGGTAGAGAGCTGCAATCTATACAGGCAAAATAGTGTTTGCTGGTGCTTCCGGGCTAGTGGATTAAAGAGAAAGCAGCAGGTAAAACAAGCTGTGCTGAGAAGAGTCCAGAACCGTCCACACAACTGCATTTATAGAAAAGGGCTCTTTCTGGCATGGCTAAATCACACAGGAATTCCAACTCCTGGGAAGTACAGGAGGAGGTACTGGCCTGCAGCCTCAGAAAGACTGTTTTCCTGGGAAAGAGTTTTCCTGGAAAAAAGCAGATTATATTTAGTTCAAATACTCTCTCATACACAGATTTGTCTGTATTCCTTTTTTCCAATGCATTTTTCATCTCAAACTGTAGAGGTCTAAGTGTTCTAAATAAATATATTCTGATTGTTTTGTTTCTTCTGCCTTTAAGGTACTTCCCTTGCGAATCCTTGTTTCTGCACAACTCTGAAGTTTTTAGAAAACAACCATAAATCATTCTGGTCAAATATCCCTTGGTGTAGTGAAAGCCTCTACCTATTCCAGGAGTGCTTGCTTTGGTTTTTTTTGTAAGGGCACACCATAAGCCAGAAAAATAAGCTACAGTTGTCAGCTCTGGGGTCAAACAAACAGATTCCTACGGCTCTCCTGTCATCCATCTGCTTTCTGGAACACCATTTCAAGCTGCAGTCTAGCAGCTAGGAGGGAAAACTGCTGATGGCTGCACTCCTGCTCCTCATTATTTTGAACACACTGCTCTGCATCCATTGGCAGTAACATGGCTCAGATGGCGACAAGTGACTTGGGAGCAAGCCAGTTAGACTGTACGGATACTAGAAGAAGTGTAAAACACAGGAATCGGATGAATTTTGCTTCTCTGAATCACCTCCAGGTCCATGTTCCATACCATGGGACATACTGATGCCCAACTGAACTGCAGGCTACTTTTCAAGGCGCAGAACTATTTTTGGTCCAGGATACAGCTGTATAAAAGCAATGCCTTTCTAACCAAAGAAGAAAGTGAAGCAGATGTGTTTTCAATAATGTTTTGAGAAGAAAGGAATCTTGCTTATGGAGAATTACAACTCAATTCAAATGATCTGTCAGCTGTAAATATTAATGCTTTATAAAACAACAGAGCAGCATGTAGGGCAAAGAATTAGGATAGTTCCAGCTGGAAGGGACTTACAGTGATCTAGTCCAACTGCAACCGTGTATGCTGACAAAACTGAGTGCAGAAAGACACAAAACACTTTATCCTACCCAAAACTGTGTTTCATTTAAGTCATCTGAGCAAAATTCCAAGTTGTGTTTAATATCACAGTCTACACTAAGTTTCTGAAAGGCTTGCCTCCAACAACAGTCTCCTGTTAGGGTCTCTTATTCTGTAAATTTAGTCATAAATAAATTCTTATTTTCATTTCAGAGGCCTTTCTAGTCCTAAAATTACACATCCAACATTCCATTAAAAAGAAAAAAAAAAAAAAAGCACATCTCAATTTTACTGATTAGTATTTATAATTACCAGCTATACATCAGTTTCTATCAGACAAATATAATAAATAGTGATTTTTATTTGGGTTTTTCATTCCATGTTCCTACTACAAGACAGCAAATTGCAGGCTTTTTGATCTTCACATCAGCCCCCTATTTATTGGGCAACAAATGGGAAAACTATTACGAAAAACAAATTTACTTTTTTTTTTTAAGAAAAAATGCCTTCTCTGATGAGGGAACTGGTTCAATTTCCATCTCAAATTACTAAAAAATTAAATACTCTTTACAATTAAAATTCATATGCAGATATTTACAGATAAACACAATATGAAACGGCAGTAATACTCCATGCATGTCAAACAGATGGCTCAGTTATTGTTAGCTGCTGGTTAGGTAACTGACAAGGCTACAAGAGAATTACTCTGCCCACCCTACATGAGCCAAATTTTTACTTTGGCTTTGGAAAGTTTGAAGTTTTTAACTTGATATGCTTCATTTGGGCATCCTGACTCACAGACATACTGTGATATAGCCACGTGTTTAAGAAGGCCTTTGGGTTTTTTGCAAATTAGCTTCAAAATATAGATAGAGAAAACTCTTGGTGAGATACTGGAAAATATCCCCATCAGCAAAATGAGATTCAATAGAGTGACACAAATAAAAGGAGAATGTTTTTCTGCCTTTTTTTACTGCCAATAGTAATTACTGCAATGGCACTGGTAGTGCTGAAAACTTCCCTCACTCTTGTGCTTTATATTGTTTGATGACTTTTTCTATTAAAAAAACTTATTTCCCTTCACCTCAGTTTTGCTCATTTATACAATAAATGTGCACAAACATTTCCAAGTGACTTAATCACCTGTATGTGTTATTTTCCTGTAATCTACTTCACAAAAACAAAAGAGAAATGTTTCATCAAACAATATCTAGCAGTCTAAGCTGCTTCTGTGTTGATATGTTTAGAGAAAATAGAAAGATATTTTATATTTACAACACAGCAGTGAGTAATCCTTGTTTCAATAGGTCTTTCAAAATGCAAAGTAAAAACTAAGGACTGTCTAAGAAATATTTTAGACAGTTTGGGCCAAACCAAAATCCCAGTAGGCCATATAATGCACTCTGTCATCCTCCTCCAGCATCAGGAGCATCCATTTCATTTTATTTCCACATTTCCATGTCAGTGCAAATACTAATACACAGAAGTCATAAAATTCTTGTTGCACGTTTACCTTTATGTATGTTGGAATTTAAAACAAATCCACATTCCTGAAATGGCTACACAGGACTTCTGATAATACCAAACACTTTTTTCATAGAAAAACTTCTCACTTTCAGTTGCTTCTCTAGTTAAGGATTCCTTAGATCTTTAAAGCAAACTGTTTCAATATTTAGATTCTCCGTATGTACATTTCACCTGAGTGAACAGACACTCTTGTCCACTGACAAATGTCGTCAATGAGACCACAGATCTTTCAAGGCAGTAAATAATGGTTGAAATAAATACATCCTTCTGAGGATGGATGTAGGTAAGACACCCATCACCACAAATATTTCCCCTCCCCAAAAAGCCTACACACTAAATATTCTCCCTAAAGCCTGTCCTACCATTTCGAACTCCTCTAATAAAAATTAAAACCATTTTTTTCCCAGATTATATGGAGGTCAGTGTTGAAATCAGTGAGAAAGCTTTAAGAAAGAAAAATAATTCAAGGAAAAGTCCAATGTTAGGTCCTTGATGTGTTTAGGAATGGCTGCTATGAGGGGAAAAAATAGCCCCCAAAAAAGGGTATTTGATTTTTTCTTGAAGGCTAATACAAGCACAGCATTGCAGATACACTCCAACTACTGCTTAATTATGGAAGCAGGTTTATTTATAAATCAATTTGACAAAAATGCTATCTTTTCATTACCTTTTGCCAGCAACTTGAACCTCGCTCTGACTTTCGATAAATCATATGGAAAGATGAAGTGTATTTTAAAAGCAATAGTTGAATGATTTGCTACCTGAAATAATAATGCTGTGAATTTTTCACCAGAGTCCATATTTCAAATGCTGAACCTGGGTAAGCAAACAAAATATTAAAAAAATCCCCAGAGGAAAATGCTAGCACAGAAAAAGAAGCACTGAAGCTGAGAGGGTTCTGAGCAGTAAGAGGAAGAACTACACTCAGGAAACAGGTTTCCAGCAAATTTCACTCTGTGCACTGCAAGGGCTCATCAGAAAATCAACTTCTTTATAAACACACTGAAAAATGTGTGTGTCCTTTGGTGGAAGGAACAGAATACATGAAAAGAATGTAAGAGAGGAAAATATTTCAAACAGCATCATGAAAAAGAATTAGGTCCAGCTTTACTGTAATTTAACTTTTAAAACAATGTATTATGTACTACTGCTGTTTGCTTCTTTTTAAATGGTTCTTTTTAAATGATGTTAAGATGCTTTTGATATTCATTGACTCATATACTTAATAGAAAACCAACCTCTGGGACAGATTATGAAGAAAAAAATTATCTCCACCATATGTTGTCTGTGTATTTTTGGTGGACTCTTTGGAAAAAAAGGCTGTATAGCTTCACAAGTAAAGTTTGTCACTAAATTCTTGCTATATGATTATCAAAAAACTTGTGTCAAGAGTATTCATCATCTTTTTCATATGTCATAGTAAATGTCTTTCTGTGGATAACAACTTGTCACTGATGATACCTGTAATTTTTCTGTCTTGCTTTAGATGACGATTCTGCCTTCTAATAACTTAAATATAAACTAAATCTTATTTGCAACATGTTGCACAATCTATCATTTTAACTATTTCCAATGTATTGTTCAGGGTTTACGTTCAGGACCTACAGAATTCTTCCAGCTAGGTAGTCACCATTCTTCTCAATTTCTTATGTCAGCTTTTTCAACCCAATTTGCCTTACATTGGATCCTGACAGCTCGGCACTATGACTCCTGATTTAATGGACACTGATAAAATAGTTCAGTGACTTCAATGCTCAGAATCTTTACAAGTCTAATAATGAGACACAGTTTGGCACACAATGCAGCTAGGCACATGTCATAAAACCAAAGTAAGTTAGGCATTCACATTTCTTTATATACTTTAAATATTAATTCAACTTAAGAGGTAATTTCTGAAAGACAACTGAGGGCATTATGAAGATGTGTATACTTGGAAGTAACTGAAGACAATAATGCACCAGTTTGCAGCACATCATCTATTTTTGCCAGTGATTCAGGAACAGTGAAACCAATGAAGAAACAATCAGCAGGTAATTTGCAGCTTCTTGTTTTAAAATAATACCTTAAGGAGTTCAGGCAGACAAGAATTCATCATATGCAATAGCTAATCCTGACATGTTAACATCCATCCCCAGTTCCAGAAGTCTTCTGTACCTTTTTTATCTCTTTCCTGCAGTTATGGACACCAGCCAAAAAGGTCCCAAAACACATATTATATTCCAAGATCAGGTCTCTACTCAAGACTCAAGTTACTCCTTATGAAGGAAAAAAAACAAAGGAGAAAAAAACCCAAACCCTCTAACAAACCTTCCTCACTGCCAAATCTGTACCCTGAATATCTGCCATATATTTTTTTCTCTGTTCTTGACATTTAGCCTCAGAACAGGTGATACAGTATCTCACATCTAGGGCATAAGGTATCAAATGGACGCGCCCTCACACCACTTCCTTGCAAACCACTTGCACCAACCAGTAATCAGCTCCATTGCAGAGGCTGTCAAGACTTCCCACGGGTTGGGTGTTCATAGTTATTCTGACACTCACTCGCAACAGAAACAAATAGATTTTAAAGGCCAAGCAAGACAAAAGCAAGAACAGGGGAATAGCAGAGAGTTCTAGGACTTGTTTGCTGTAGAAAACAGATGAGAATGACCTAACTCAAACTCCAAACTGAAAAGAAACAGTATCCAAGGTAAATTCTTAACAGTTGACAGAGTCAGGAGCAAAAACCAATGCGAGCCAGTCCTAGCTTAACCTTTCCTGGATTATGTACTATCACCAGCTCTCACTTTTAGAATATCACATTTAAAAAATAAAACTGATCAATGAGTGCAAAAAAGAAACTACAACTATGCAGAACTAAGCCCAGTCACGGGATGAAGCCAAACACACAAAAATGAAATTTGAGAAGACATAACAGAATGCTTATGAGAGCCCTTTTACAGAAGCTTTAGTTTTGCAGACAATATTTTCCTACTTTCAAATGGGTCTAGTACATTTCTGAACATACTGTATTATTTAACGTATGTACATTCAGTCGTTTTACACATTCCTATCCTGCTAATTTCGCTTTCAGTCTGTTTTTATTTAAGATGATCCAACTGGATGCAGAATCTTAACAATACCAGTATGTGATGACCACGGTTAACTGACAGGACTGAAAACATCCTTTTCTTGTCAAACTTAATTTGTATCTGAGTATTGACAAATAAGTTATGTTCAGTGCATCTGAACAACTTGCCATCCTCATTGCCTTCCAGGAAGGCCCATCACCTCCTGTCACTGGCATCTGCTACATGATTCCTTCCTCTGTACCCATGCCACCTTGCTGCACCATGTAACCACTGAGAATGTTCCACCTCACCTATTTTCTACACACTACTCAGCTATATCACAACAAACCCTTTCTCCTGTTGAAATTCTTTGCATTTACAGTACAGCTGCTATGTCACTGGTGGCCCTATAAGGGGCTCAGGAGTCACGCCACTACACACCACTCCTGCAATGAGTTCCTGACGCAGCCTAACAGCCCCAATGCCAGCTGCATGATGCCATGCTGCATCTGTGCGGCACCTCCTCCACTACCCTAACGCCAGCCCTTCTCAGCCCGCAGCCCAGCCTCCAGCTGCCACCTCACTTAGGAAAGCCCATTACTTCATACCACAGGCCACTCCCCTCCCAAGATCTGTCAACAAAGCCAGCTCCACCGTAGGAAGGGGCTTCACTTCTGTCACAAGAGAAAGCCTCCAAGTGAATCAGGCTCATGGGACACTTTTCAGACCAACTCGGAGGCTCCAAGCACAGGAAGTCCCAAACCGCCTCCCTCCAGCCTCTCCTCGGCTGCCCTGCAGAGCCACCCACCCACTGCCCAGCCCTCACCTTGACATGAGGCCCGTCCACCGCCTTGGTCGCCAGCCCCTCCACCAGGTCGCCCCTCAGCTCCACCAGGAAGCGCAGCCCGCCCTCGAGGCGGCCCAGGTGCTGGAAGAGACCCCGGTACTGGGGGTTGAGATAGTAGCGGAGCCGGTCCTCGGCCTGCAGCAAGGCCCCCAGCTCCCTCTGCTGCTCCCGGGCCTGCAGCACCTTGGTGCTGAACTCCGCCACCCGGCCATGGTCCACGCCGAAGTCGCGGGCCAAGCGGGTGAGGAGCTCGGCCCTGGGCGGCCCGGGCTCCAGGCCGCGGTAGTACCGCACGAACTCCGCGCTGCGCAGCTCCGCCGGAGGCGGCGCCTTCTCCTTGGTCTCGTAGGGCGGCAGCGGCGGCACGGAGCGACTCAGCAGCTCCTCCATGCCCGCCACAGAGGCGGAACTGCAGCTCGCCGGGCCCCGGCGCAGGCCGGCCGCCCCCGAGACGCGACGCGGCCCCCACGGCGCCGCCCAGGGCCCACGCAGGAAAGACCGCGGGCTCAGACGGCTCATCCCGCGGCTTGCCTCTTGCGACAGCCCGGAAAACACCCTCCACCAGGACCAGGCCGCGGCACCGCCTTGGTGGCCGTAGCCGGCGGTCTGATTGGCTGGCATCGAAGACTGACAGGTCTCCTCGCCAATCGAAAGCTAGAAGAGTGTGGCAGGGTTGGGGTGGTAGCGGCCGCCATCTTGAGCGTGGCGTGATCGAACGGGTCGGTGGGGTTTAAGCGGCGGCTGGTCCTCTGCCTGGTGGCACGCAGCTCAGTCTGTGCCTTCATTGCCCAGAGCTTTTCTGTCCCTGAGTATGCTTTCATCTAGCCTTCACTGTACAACCCGTGGGCTCCTGTATTTTTCTCACCTGTTGCTCCCATTTTCCGCCGAAGTACTGCTGTCTCCCTCACAGGCACCTGCCTGTGCATGAGGGAGAAGCCTGAGGTGAATATGCACTAGCGAGCCTGTGGCTCGTGACAAAGGAGTTCAGATGGCATCAAGTGTAGAAGTGAGGTTTTAAGGCTGGTAGCATCAAAAAGGTTTTATCCCCATGCTTTTAGGAGGTTGGTATGCTTGGGCTCTTGGAAGCCTGGCAGTCGTTGGAGCGGTGAGGGTACCTGGCTCAGGAAGCCCGTGCCAGACCTCATGGTATTTGTTCTGAAATAAATGCAGAAAATTGCAAAATTTAACTCTAATGTGAAGAAACATTTCTGTAGGTATTGTGCCCTGTGGGACCTGTGGCAAAAAAGAAATAGAGTTATGAGCCCAAAATCCTCTAAAATGCATCAGGAGTATTCATGGACAAAGGTAAACAGACACATACTGCTCCCAATTCAGTCTTTAAAAGATGCATTTGCCTCCTGAAGTCCCTTGTGCCCTGCCATTACTATTGTTACTTGCCCATTAAACCCAAGGAGAATACATAGGTTGGATCGATGTCAGTGAGATTAGAATTGAGCACCAATTGTTCTGACCTTCAGAAGCACAGGGAATTCTTGATTTTAAATATTCAGAGTAAGAATTGAGGAGGGAATTAAGCTCTCTCTATGTGTGAAGAGACAAACATAAAAACAGAGCACTACCTAATTACCAATTTTTAGAATAATATGTTTGAACTTCCCAAGGAATGAGAAAAAAAACCCAAAAACCATGGTATGTGAGCAGTATAGCTCTGGGGAAGGGATTGTCCTAAGATAAGCTAAGATAACCTTAAGAGAGGGAAAGCATGACTTGGAAGCATTACAATATATGAAAAACACATTTTAAAAAAACATTTTAATAATCCCACAGGCAATTAATTAAGTTTCAGAAAATCCCTTAACATCTTTATAACTTCATTTTCAGCAAAAGTGAAAGCCCTCAAAAGTTGGCTGATGAGTCCTTCTGCTTCACCTCTAAAGCAAACGGTCTGTCAAAGCAAGCTGCTGTCTATGTCACATTCTTATGCTATTACTCTCAGAGACAGAGGAATGGGTAAGAAAGAACTTTCAACAAAAAACATGGTGATATTCATATGTGCGCTCTTTATAATAAAGACAGCAATGTTGCAGTTTTAAATGGATATTCATTAGCCAAATTCAACTTTCTCCATTGAAAACCAAAATAAAATATTTTTTAGCAGTGCTTCACAAGAGGTGGACAGATTTTGTATTTTCAATAAAGGGTAGCTAGAAATTGAACTTTTCCTTCTGTATGTTTAATAATGTTCTTTAATGTGCTGTTTTTGTTTGGCATATGTATGTGATTATGTAATAAACTTCTCTGCTGTCATGATGCAGATAAAAAAATTGTGCTAAAAGTACTCATGAGCCTAGTTAGTCTCTGTGACAGTTTTGGCCAGCTTCTGAAACAAATAGAACAAACCAGCTGCTTTCGATTCATGGGCAAGAAAACCAAGATACCCTGATGTACATACCTGTCCACGGGAAGACACGTCAATGACTCCCTAGTATCTTAAGACACTCCTGTAACTCTATGTGAATGAATTAAATCAAACCATTAAGACCTTTACAAAAATATTAGTAGAAAGCCTTATGCCCTTGTTCATTTTCTGTCTGATTCACAGATGTCTGGAAACTTCAAGAAGCCCAAGACTGAGCTGTTAGTACAGGGAGGAAGTTAAAGGTTTACAACCTCACAGGAAATGGTCAGCATCTCTCAGGATCAAGTCCAACATTTCTAGCTCTTAGAGATCCTGCACAAGAAATCGCTTCTATTCTTTTCATTTTGACAACACTCTTGGATCAGCCTTGGTTATGATTCTTACTATAACATAGTTCTCTTGCGTAACCCACAGGCCATAAACAACACTAGGTACCTGTATTGTTCATTGAAGAAAAAAACCCTCACATTGTGGTGTAAGTTATAAGGCTTTGTAAAGTAAGACATTTCTTTTGAAATCTTCTACTGCTGCTTTTTTCTTTCCCCAAGGGAATACTATTATCTGCTTCAGCTGCTGCTTGAAAAATGAAAACACATCTCTTTCTGTCAGGACCTGAGGGCACTAATAGACTTTAACAGCCCTGACCAGCTTCACCTGGGGCCTTCTCTCAAACCCTCCCCTGGGCTTATTTCAACTCAGCCTGGGGTGGTTCAGTTCCTTCCTGACTTGTAGGTGAGGTCTCTAGTTTGGCTGCAGCCATGCATGTGTCTGGCTGTGGGTGCCTCTGCTCCTAGCCTCCTGGACTGACTTTGGATCTGTCTTGTCACTGTGGATGTGGCTAGCAATTTCTGGGCTGTGCCTGCATCTGTGGGCCTGATCCTGGTTCACATTCCTGGCTTGACCTTATGCTGTAGAGTTGTGTGTTAAGCTGGAGTCTTGGTTGAACCTAGCTGCTACCTGTGCCTGCCCAGCTTACCTTGCCTAGGTGTGGTGAGGCTGTGTTACTGTCCTCTGCTCCCTGTTCCATAGGGAGCAGCCAGCTCTTCCTGCTCCCTAACGCTTCCTGAACAAATGAGACCATGGATCCAAAGGTAGATAAGGAAGTCGTTCTGGTCTAAGAACTTATTTTCCTTGAAATAACAAAGATCTTAATAAACTTTGGAAATTAATTTATTATATTCTTATAAAGTAACATTTTTTTGGGGCTTTGTAGGAAACTGAGTGTTATTATCAGAAAACTGGAGATTGAAAGAAACTAATTACACTCCAGTAATTGTAACTTTTGTCTCCATGCAGAAATGAAGCGTGTAAAGATGAAAAGTCAATCTGATTTTTTTTTCTTTCAGTCTGTTCAAATGTTAAGTAAAAATAAAATGTGTCCTAGATTCTCTGCTCAATAATTGCTCTGTAATGAAGATAGACTGAGTTGTGCTAGATAGGAATATAGCCCTATGGCTTGGGTTTTGGTGGGAGTTGGGTGGTTTGGGGTTTTTGTTAGCGTTTACGCTTATTTGTTGAGTGCCATCTAAGTGTGTGTAAGGTAAGAATCTCAAATGAAGAAGAGACTGTACTACTATTAAAATCAGTAGCAGAATTCCAATTAACTTCAAAGGAAACAAGGTGGAAACACGTATTTCCAATAAAGTATGTGTTTGTGTTTGCATAGTTTTCATCCTAGGGATGTTTATGAGGAAGCAGTACCCCCCACCTGTCATAAAGGTATCATGACTATGATTTTATTCTTGTGTGTAATAATGGGATATGTATACAAATACAACTTCTAAGCATAGTGCTTGCACTCAATATATTTTTTTAAATATCTATTAGAAAATATTAAAAAGATGTATTTGTTTACTTGAGCAACACCCTTTTTTAGGTTGAAATTAGGAAAAGGCTGAGAAATTATTAAAAGCCTTTTACCCTTGTTTTTCTTTCAAGGTTGGTGAATTAGCAATGCTTACAGTGTCATAGCACAGTGGTAAGCCGTGTTGCAAGCTGTAAATGCATTTTGTAATAGCTTGAAAAAGAGTTTGTAAAATGTCTTTAAATGAGAGTATCCTGTTTTTGAGATTTCGTAAGTCTCATAAAATATTGGAAAAAGAATATCTGCTGTAGTTACTTAGTAAAAAGCAGGATCTCTTCAGCTTTTGCACTAGCTCTTCAATTATTTAGACCCTCCAGATAGGCAATTCTATGTGGCAGTGCTGAAACTTGTTTTGTTATAACTCTCAAAAGCTGTCTGTTTCAAATTAGATAGCTATGTTCGATAGTCAGAGCTCTAGCTAGTGTTTGGCTTTAATCTTAATTTTAAATAACCACAATGTTGTTTTATATAATTATCTGCCTTTAAGCACATGCAGCTTGGCATAGAGGCTGTAGAATAAATTCTGTGCTCTCAAAGTGAACTTCTGCTGTAAGGTGTGCTGGGTTCAATGTTTCATTCCTGATTCTTGAGATACTCAAATGGCTGTTGAATTTGCCTGCAGTAAGTTGTTTGCTAGGTAATGAAATGAAGTACTGAACAGGATAGGTGTTTGTCTTTGAGAACTGATCATGCTGATGTTTATTTCAAGTGATAAATCTGTCTATATGGAGTAGTTCTCTGAAATAATGGTTATGATGCTAATGATTTTTGGTTAGATGTCTGCAGAATCAGGACTTTTATGGTAAAACTCTGTTTATGTCTGGCTTTTCCTACCAACTTTAAGAGTATTTGTAACTGACAGTGGACTGAGTCTGTTTCTCAGACTGAGATGTTACATCCTTTTTTTAAAAAGGAAGGTAAATGCTCTTGAAGATTTTAAGAAATGTCTTTAAGATTTTAGGCTACAGTTTAAAATGAAAGTGATACTTTTTCATTTTCAGTCATGGGTCCTCCCAATGTTGCAAGTTGTTCTTAGGAACATTGACTTGATTTGCTTTATTGTCTGATGCTTGATTTTGCTCTTGCAGTGTTTGATAATAAATAAAAGTGGAATATACTATGTGGGGTTTTTGTGTAAATGTGATTCACCCTTGAAACCACAGAATACTTAAAATTAGCATGGAGATTAGCAACATACAAGCTTCAAGCTGTTCTTTTTCCATCTATCTATTGATGTCGGTCTCATGAGAAACAGCAACAAAACTTTAACTTCTGTTTTAGTATGAAAAATAAAAGGTGAATATTAGCCACAGTTGTTCCCCCCCGCCCCTTTACAAATAGCCCTTTTGGAGTATTAGCTGATGATTCAGATCCTAGATAATACTTCTATTAGTGTTTACCAAATTCATTTAATTCCTTGATATACGTTCTTGTTAAGGCTCAGCTGGCACATTAGAGGAAAATGAGGCCAAAGATTTCAGCAGATGCTTTAATTATGATTGGCTCTAATGTAAGGTGGATAGAATCCTACAGGACAGCATATGAAGCTCATCTTTTCTGCCCAGAATTTCTGTGCTTGTAGCACAGATCATACAGTTAAGTAATAATTTTTTCCATATAATAGTTATTTCTAAACTAAGGCTTGTAATTTTTCTCCTTGATTGCTGAGCCAGATTTTTACATTTGCAAGAATTTGGATGTCAAAGCAGTAAATTCTCAATTTAGTTACCTCCCAGCCTGCAGAAATTAGGCTGGATGTAAGAGTAAGAAGCTAGCTCCCTGTTCTGCTTGCAGTAAAAATTATTAGATTTTTAAACACAATGGAGCAGAGGTTGCTGGGAAGGAGAAGTTGCTTGACTCAAATACGGAGGGAATATGAAAAGTAATCTGTATTTTATTTATGTGTTTAGTCACAGAAGTTTGAATGAGAATTTTAATGAAATATTTGTCCTCCCATTTCAGGGAAAGACATATAAATTTTCATCTGTCATGACAGGGTTATAGATGCTGGGCTGAACTCACCTGTGCTCTATCTTAGATTGTGAACAGTATGGAATACTATGTGAACTTTCTCGTTTTCATTGCTTGCTGCTTTTTTTTTTCCTCCTCCTTTTCCATCATAAAAGATTAGATGAATAGCTCAATACAGCCCAATGAGCCTGAACTCTGCAGTGCTTAGGGGAATAAACGACCTGAAGCACCGACAATCCCAAGTTTTTTATTGAAGTGGAGGCCTGATTTCTTGTAACTGGATTATGTGTAATGTGTTATGTTGTCCATGTGTGACCTTGGCATTGCCCTGGATGACCAGTCTTTCTCTCTGTGATTAGAGTGTTTTTTCCAGCCCACTCCAATTCAGCTTCAGGTCTTTGCTCAGTTAAAGGATTTACCACGTTGTATGAGGAGCAGTTAAGGATGCAACACAGTTGTTCAGTGGTTTACTCTGTAAATGTTATTTCTTTTACAGTTAGTATTTAAGTCTACGGGCTAGAGTGTAGACTGGCTGTTACAACCCTATGCAAATTAATTTAGTCTCTTGTATGCTAAAAACATTCATTATTTTTAATAAAATAACACAAGGATTGGGAAACTGAGAGGTGTGGTAATTGCTTTACACAGCATGGGACTTAATATTCGGGGAACAAAGTATTTTAAAATCTTTTACTTTTGTACTAGTGGCAATGAAAACACTGTTTTTATGTAGTTGTCTCCAGCAGATCCGATTTTTTTTAATGTTGCTGGAATTTCCTTGAGGAAGTTATCTTGAAAATTATGTGTTGGGATAGTTGTGGTGCTTGGACTTGGTTCTCTTGTTGCACACCAGCTTGCTCTGTGATGTAGAAATATTCATGTGCTGTTATTTCATACAGTTACTAGTGGTCTAATCATATGTGTAATTCTACAGTTGATACACTGAAGTGTTTACACTGTCTTGTTTGCTTGCATATAAAACCAAGAATACCAAAATTGAAAGGATGTCAAAATTTATTAATCTGTCACCAAAGATGAAGGCCTCCAAAAGCTCCATTACCACTGAGATGTCCCTGTTATTCCCACAGTTACACATGTATGAATCAGCAGTGAGGAAAAGGTGATGCTTATTCTGGTCATTTCTATTATTTCTGTGTATTTACTACATACTATTTGTTTAGTTTCTTGAAGTTGCTATAACTGTGGAATTAAAAAAAAAAAACACCAAAAAAAACCCCAAAATGATGTTTGCAAAGGAGCTATTATTGGTGAGAGGGAAATATATACGGATGAACTGTTTTTATGCTGATCTTCTTAGGTTTACTCCCATAGTTGACAGGAGGAGAGATGTTCTTCCAGATGGCAACTAAATGTGTTCAACTCTCTCCATTGACTGTAGAGAGATCCTAGCATCTGTAGTTGGTTACCTAAGCAAACTAGCTAGCATTTATTCCCTTTATGCCTTCAGATCACAGGGCAGAGACTTCATATAGCATTCATAATTATTTTGAATAGGTCAGAGTCAGTCCTCATGGGCAGCAGGAAGAGCTTTCCCTAAGCTCCAGAGGAGGTTGTGTCGGAAAGCCAGTGGTGGCTGTTGAACTTGAGCAGCGCTGGAAGTATGGACCCATCAGCCAGGGTCCAGTGGGCACTGAAGTAATAGTTACTAAACCTTTAAGTCTTTCTAGTTGCATAGATTTATTTTCCCTGCTAAAACTGGATCATGTTGTAGTTTATGTACTAATAAAATGCCTCTTAGAGATTAAAAGTGCTTTGGTGTGCTTACTTCCAAGTGTTGCAAATAATTTCATTATTAGACCTAAGCCAATTTTTCCCTGTCGCAGGAGCTCACTGCAGTAGTTCAGAATGGTGGATGGCAGCAGCTTGTCCCTAGTATCCTTTTTGTGCATAGTTACCAGAACAGTTTTTACCTTAAGGTCTGCATTCTCTGCTTTACAGTGAACAGTATTTAGGAGCAGTTTTACATTCAGTAACACTAATGTAGGGCAAGGAGGTGGTTATAAAGCATACAAGCCTTCATATAAATGGAGAATGTATTCAGTAATGAACTAATGGCATATCCATAAGCCTAAGCAAGTGTCTTACGCCTACAAACACCTGACTTTAAAATGAAACTGCTCGTTGTCATGTCATTAAAATAATGATGAAAACCAGACAGTTCTGTGTTGATCAGTTCAAGGGTTAAGGGTCAAATGTAATTAGTGCCTTCAGAATTAAATTTTAGCTATAATGTAGTCCTTACTCCTAGGCTTGAATTTTTAAGCCTCAGTGCATGCAGCTAATATATACTCATGAGGCTTGTGAGCAGAAATTGAAATGTAAATGTCTGTCCAGTTTTAGAAGGTGAGGGAGGAGGGGAGGAATATTTTCTGAATTTTATACTAACATGCATGAAAGTGCTGTTACGCCATTGGTTAGAGATCTAAATGCAGCTGGAGCATAGTTCATAGTTTTCATTTAAACTTTTATTGATTACTGACCCCAAAGATATTACCCACAAACTGGAACATGAAAACCTCTGCTGTGCAGAGGTGTATTTCATTTAGCGAGATAGTAAATATAGTGATACAAGAGGGAGAAGACTCTTAGGGAGACTTGTCTGATGCTGCAGCTGGCTCTTGCAAATATCATACTGGTGGCTGGTGAAATCTCCAAAGGATAGAAAAAAATAAGCCAAGGCCACAACCTCAATTTACCGCATAACAAAATTAGAAATTGAAAGGATTTTTGGAGAATGCACCTCTTAAGAAGAAACTGTGATTTTTTTGTGTCTCTTGGTGTGCTGCTGTATCTCTGCCCTTGTAATTGAGTGTGGTTCTGAGGATGCAGAGTGTTTCTGGTCTTCCTTTGCACAGTTGTCAGAGACTGGGGCTAATAACCTCTCTAAGTTTTACACAGAGTGCAGGATTTTAAATGTAGACATGCACGGTTACATGCTTACAGCTGGTTGTAAGGAAATGCTGAATGTGTACTTAATGACTTCTTAGTAATACAGTGTGTTCACAGGGCTTGGGGGTGTACTAGGTATTTGCATTGATAACAGAGTGATCTTCAGTCCTGCATATGTAGTATTTACATCTACCTGAAATCACCCAGCTTTGATGTGCATGGATCAGTATGTTCATATGCTCCAGTTATGAGTGATGAATAATGTAGGAACTAGAGACTGAACCAATGAAATAATCTTATTTTACATACTAATTGCTGTAGTATTTGATGTTTTCTTCAAAGCAGAAGCTTTTATCACCGGTTTAAGTTGAATTTGTATGGATTAACAAAGATTAGTATAGGAGCTTTTAAAAAAATATGAACTGTAATACTTTGTATGATATTCATTCAGGACAAGAAAGCATTTTAAGACTGGTGAATGGAGTTAAATCCATTTGGTGACCAGTCACAATTGCTGCTCCTCAGGGTTCAGTAGTGGGGCCGATTCTATCTAATATCTTTATCAATGATCTGGAGAGGGCATCAAGAGCATCCTCAGTAAGTTTGCAGACTACACCAAGTTGGGTAGGAGTGTTGATCTGCCTCTTGGGAGTAAGAAGGCTCTACAGCAGGATCTGGACAGGCTGGATTAATAGGATGAGGCCAATTGTATGAGTTTCAGCAAGGCTCAGTACCATGTCCTGCACTTGGGTTACAACAACCCCAGGCAATGCTACAGGCTTGGGGAAAAGTGGCTGGAAAGCTGCCTGGTGGGAAAGGACCTGGGGGTGTTTGGTTGACAGCAGGCTGAATCTGAGCCAGCAGTATGCCCAAGTGGCCAAGGCAGTCCATAGCATTCTGGCTTCTATCTGAAATGCTGTGGCCAGCAGGACTAGGGTAATGATCATCCCCTTGTACCTGGCACTGGTGAGGCTGCACCTCGAGTGCTCTGTTTGGTTTTGGGGCCCTTACTACAAGGACATTGAGGTCCTGAAGCACATCCAAAAAACAGCAACAAAGCTGGTGAAGGGAGTAGAGAGCAAGTCCTATGGAGAGTGGCTGAGGGAACTGGGGTTGTTTAGCCTGGAGACTGAGGGGTGAGACCTGAAAGGATCTTGCGGCCAGGTGGGTGCTGGTCTCTTCTCCCAAATAATAAGTGAGAGGACAAGAGGAAACGTCCTATGGGGGCATGGTTTAGTGGTGGACTTGGCAGTGCTGGGTTAATGCCTGGAGTTGATGATTTTAAAGGTCTTTTCCAACCTAAATGGTTTTATGATCTTTAAATTGCAGATTAACAGTTAATTTCATGATATTTTTATAATTTATAAAACTGTGATTTTATTTTCAAAATACTTAATAAGTAAATGTCTGGTGGGTTGTAGGAAAAATAGCTCAATTTGCTACCTATGTCATATTCTGGCTGGGATCAGCACATGTAAATTTAAGATCCCTGTTAGGAAGCAGTATATCTCTGGAATTGCTTTGGAAATGGTGTTGAAGGTGTCTAATTGCGTGAAATGAAGAAACAAGCCTCAGTGTTGTGATTCTTTCATGGATCTTTTGTTACTGCTTATTGGAAGGGATGGTTATTCTTCTGTTTTACTTTATTTGTGACTTCATCACCTGCTGCTTGAAGAGCCATTTATTCCATGGTTACTATATTTTCTCATGAATGCTGAGGAATTGATGTATAAGAACAGGCAAACTCACTTAATGTTAGCTGGTTGGGTCATCTGTGTCACTGAACAAAGACAATGTAGGTAGCAATGTCTTTTATTTAGGACTTACTCTGTGTACAAACTTCCTACCTTGTCTACTGCTGTGCTTACAGCATTTGTACAGTATTTGAAACTGCCATTTTATTTTATTTTTTTTCTTGCATCCTAACAAGATGCGATGGGGGTAGCAGACTAGTGGAGCATGAAGACCTGTAAATAAAGGAGCTGTTCCATCTTATTAAATTTGTACAAAAAAATAAATTGAGAGGACTGTTTCATATGCTATTAGATTATTTCCATGCAGTTGCAGGTGTTTTGATGACACTGTTTCAGATTTAGTGTGTTTTAATGTGTCAGACATAATTCTCTTCCTACAGCTTTGTCAGTCATTCTTTTTAAATGAGCTAAAGGTTTCTACTTCGCTTTTTAATTATTTGACAGATTAATATATTGTAAATGGGCTCATTTCTATGCCTCAAATTAAGCTAGTTCTGTTTCAGCTTTTTCTCAATTACTCCTGTAATTAAGACCCATAAACCCATAGCAGAGAATAAAATAAGAAACTAAATAATTCTAATAATAAAAATAAAAAATTAAAAGAGAGAGAGAGTATTTCTTTGGCTTCCTTAATAATAAATTGCTTAAAACTCTTTCTGAAACAGCCACTACAAGGGAAATGATTAAGGAACTTGACAGCCTATATGTAGTTTTGAAAAGAACATAAAGTTTTCAGACAGTAGTCTCATCAGGGATCCCAGTTGTAAACAGTCTGGAGTGTACCCACTTAATTATATGAAAACCTGGCATGGCGCTCTGGGGAAGAATTAAAAAATGCTAAACCTGCATCCCACACTGAAGTGGAATATTTAATCAAGTCAAAAGCTTCATTGCACCCTATAGCAAGCCAAGTTAAATCTAGGCTGTTAAATATTTTATTAGTGTTGATGTTCATTCCAGCCATATATCAGATCATGGTAACAACAACAGAAGTATTTCCTTCACTTAGACTGTAGGACTATGATGTGTAATTTTCCTTGACACTTATGATGGTTACTATAGTAAGTGGCCTCGAGGAGAGCTCTGCTTGAGATACGGAGTGGCCCAGGCAGAAATGCATTGAGATGGTCTGGACACCATACAGGAAAAGAACAATTTGTAAATGTGTTCTGTTCTTTATTGTTTTTACGCTGCTAGGCACCATTAAATATATTAATATAAAAAACAATGAGGGTAATGTAGTAACTCACTGACACACAGACAATTTTTACTCAAGCCCAAGGACACAGCAAAAAAAAAACCCAACCCAAAACCCCTAAAATAAAAGCATGTTCTTTCCTTGAAAGCAAGATCATATAACTGAAAAATACAGGTTTCCTTGCATGGTACTTGTAAAGCCATTCATATTAACATACTTCTTTTTTCAACCACTTGTAATATTCTTTCAGTGCTTTGGCAAGCAAACTTAGACAAAAAGTAAGTTTGTGCTGCAGTTTGTGTGAACATATACCTTTATTAGCTATAAATTATTTGTTAGGTATTCAGTGGTTTATGGTGCTTGCACTAGAGGCCCATCGTAAAAGCAGTCATACACATAGTATGTCAGAAATACATTTTTCATCATTTGAGATCTTCTAGGACATAGCTTAGGGATTAATGCATGACTGTGTGCCATAAAGTTAAATGATAGCTCTCTTCTTCCTAAATGTTTATTTCAAAATGCACTAAATTCAGGTAGAAATATTTCTAGACAGTAATGATCATTACAAGCCCAGCATTGTCTTTGGCAGCTTACTACAGCTAAGCTTGAAGGGGAAAATTAATAGTTTTATTCTAAAAGTAAAGCTTACTTTAAGCAACTTGCAAAAGGCTGGACATACTGATAGTGTACAGAGATTTCTAGTGACTTTCACAGGTTTCATGCCATTGACCACAAGTAAACAGAAATGCTTTAGAAATGCTAGTTAACTGCCAGCATAATTAAGCTATAGATAGCTGAAAACTATGCACTCCAAAATCCAAGTTTGGCATTGCTCTATATTGTTTGATTTCTGTTTCCACCTGGGCCCACCATTGTGTTAGGACCAAGAACTGAATTAACTCACAACTTGCTCTTGTGTCCACAGACACTTAATTTACTAAAACAGAGTTCAGCTTGCCTTCCGTAGAAGCAA
The DNA here is from genome assembly GCA_013400835.1 of Zapornia atra. Lineage (NCBI taxonomy): Eukaryota > Metazoa > Chordata > Aves > Gruiformes > Rallidae > Zapornia > Zapornia atra. The sequence continues at coordinate 138,761 of VZTU01022880.1, forward strand.
ATCAATAATAGTTTATTATCATCCTGTCATGTGATGGCTTTTGAAACCACCTTCTTGTTCCAGTGTTCTGCAGTAATGAAGTCTTCAGTGTTGCTGCTTTACAAATGATTGCAATGTTTTTGAACTTAAAATGACCTCGTTTATTATCCTCTAAAGAAGAAGAGCAAATATATATGGGGGGGAAACAAAAACCTTATTGCCTCATCTTGATAATTATAAATATCACAATAAATTATCCCTTAGACTTTTTCTCCTTTCAGAAGTGAATTGCTATTGCAGCTCCTGTGGCATGTTCTCATGAAGAGTGAAACTGAGTTTCCCAACTCCAAAACTGATGGCATTTGCAATCCTAGTGATATCTAAATATACAGCTGATGTGTCTCCCAGCCCTGAAACTTTAAAGTTTAACCCCTTATTTGTGTAGTAATTGGCCCTTCTGTAATTCTACATTTAATACCATCATTTTAAAATGTTGTTGCACTTCTAACCTTCTCTATGTTGCCTTTGACATTTGATTTCTTTGGGGTTTTTTTCTTGTGCAGTTTAAGTGACTACCTAAAACAAAACTATTATGGAGAATGGAAGTAGTGACAGCCCTGACATTCGTATTAGTGTAGGCTGACTAGTTTATCAGATACTGCATGCATTAGTGTAATTGTATTTAAGTGATATGCTTTTCATATTAATTTACTCTTCCACAGTCTGGAAAATTATTTTTGTTTGTAGACAGAAAAAGGCCCTATGTTAAAAAGGGTGGACAGTGTTGAAGCCAGCAAAGTACTTGCATATGCTTCAGATGATGTACATACATTGTACATGCATCCACTCTACACTGTGCTGGTGTGGTCTCACATTGGGCACTGGGTGCAGTTTTGGGCACCACAGTACAAGAGGGACACACAAATATTGGAGAGTGTCAGGAGGAGGGCAACAAGGATGGTGAAGTGTCTGGAAGGGGGAGTCTTATGAGGAGAGGCTGAAGTCCCTGGGTTTGTTCAGCCTGGAGAAGAGGAAGCTGAGGGGAGACCACATCATGGTCTGTGGCTTCCTGACAAGGGGGAGTGAAGGGACAAGGGCCAGTCTCCTCTCTTTGGTGACCAGGCCTAGAACCTGAGGGAACAGCATGAAGCTGTGATGGGAGGTTTAAGTGGGATGTTAGGAAGTGGTTCTGTACTGAGAGGGGGGGTCAGGCACTGGCACAGGCTCCCCAGGGAAGTGGTCACAGCACCGAGCTTGACTGAGTTCAAGAAGCATCTGGATGAGGCGCTCAGTCCCGTGCTCTGACCTGGCTGGCCTTGTGTGGAGCCAGGAGTTGGACTTGATGATCCTTACAGGTCTCTTCCAACTCTGTGTACTCTGATACATACATCATACATAATCCTCAGGGTTGTATAATGCATCTTCATAAGGAATGTAGTCTTGTTAAGAGCTGACTTTTAAGGAAATGACAGCTTCTTGATTACTGGAAGTGGAATCCCTAGCATGTGGGCAGTTCAGCATACTGATAGGTAAGTCTGTCTTTATATAATCCATGAGTGTAGGACATTTGGGGTTGGTTTTCCACTATGTGTTGCAACTCCTTTCTTCATTAAAAACCAAAAAAAAAAAGACTGAGCCAGAAGACAATTGCCTTAAAGCTGTGCAAAGTTGTATTCTTGCAAACAGCCATGTGGGCATGGATGTTATTACTCCAAATAAGTACTTGACGGATAAGGCCTTGTAATGCTTTGGAACAATGTTTCTCTGCCCATGCAAACGACTGACACTTAATAATTTCACTGCTGTAGGTCATTGTGATTCTTGTGTGTTCATTTATGCTAGAGGAAATAAGCTCCTGATAAGCAGGTTTGTATCTTTTATGAGCAAACACGGTGTTGGCTGAATTGGGAGTTTCCTGCAAAAGTGTCATTTTGATCTATGAATCTTCACTGTAATGAGAGCAGAGAATAAAGCCAGCACAAGAAAGAAACTAATGAAAACAAAATCCAGCTGTAATAAGAGACCAGTAAGAACAGTCTGTAGATAACTCTGGCTTCAAAAAGCTGACAGTTTAATTAAAATCCTTATTGGGAACACTAGGTAATATAGCTTTGCATTTAATAGGAATATTTTGCAAAACAAGTGTGTGAATATTTTTAAAAATATAAAATAATTGAAAAATTACTGAGATTAGTAGGCATTTATTCCATCATCCTGAGCTTTTTGGTGTTTTCCCATGGTACAGGCAAAATGAGATAGTGGTCTGGTTTTGCATGACCGGTCTTGCAAAACTGAGCTATTTCAATGTTTTAAGACTTTTTTGATGCTACTGAAAAAAGGCTGAGGCAGTGCATGGCTCCAGTTCAGTTTACAGGCTTATGTCATGAAAGGAATTTTAAAAAAAGGAAAGAGAGGTAATTAGCTTTTACTCCTGTTGACTCAAGTCAGATATGCATATTGTCCAGAGTGCTTTTAATAAACGGGCTGAGTTTCAGGTAGGATTCATTTGGAATGTAAAATGAAAACCTTTTTTAATAAGAATATTGATAGTTTCCCTTCAGACCTCATAGACAGTTGTTTCTAAGCTTATCTTTGCAAAGTTCATGCAAAGCCTAGTGTATGTCTAGCTTATCTCTTGCATGTTGTAGTTCTTCAGAATACCACATGGAAATCATTTATTTTACACCACTATGAGTGGGTAAGAATTAATCCAGCTTTACAACTAGGCTGAAAGAACAGAGGCGAAGCGATTTGCTCAAGGTCATACAGAAGATTATTGGCAGAGCCAGGATTAAAACTTACTTTTTAAATCCTAAAAGATGAGAATTTGTAACAGGGCCTGAAAGGGGGAGTGGGGGGAGTCTCTTATGAATTTTAGCAAATTGAAACACTTTCTTGTAAGCTTACTTCTGCCCACAGTAAACCACCTAGGCATATAAGAAAAGAAATTTAATTTTTCTTCTCTTTTGGCTTTCCTCTTTAATTCATGGTACTTAACTGTTAGGGCCAAATTCCTCAAAGCTTCCTTTCTTATACTCTCGGTATGTAGGTCCCCTTGGAATGCAAAAACCTGAGTCTGACTCAAAAGACACATTTATGTATGCTTTATTTTTAACCTTCACATAAATTGCTAGTCTAAGAAGATTAAAGTCAATGTGGAAATGGAGGGTTTTAAGAAATGTGTGTCTATATGACTGTTTTGATAATTTTAGAATCAAATTATATTTGACAGAGCCAACTGCTAGCGAGCTGCTTCTAGACAAAATCTGATTAGCTCTAAAAAAAATCCCAAATGCTGAAAGGGATGAATATCTCTAGAAGGATGATTGTAGTTGTGCTGAAGGGGTTAAATGCCAGTAGTTGGGTAGTTACCACAGTGTGTTGGTTAATATTTTTACTGTAAAACATGTCAAGGGATCAGGAAGCTAAATGAGGGGAGAGTTAATTAGCACTTGTTACCCCTGGTTCCCCCCTGCTTTTCTGTGCAGGCACAAAACAATCTATTGGCTGGTTCAGACTTCAGGCAGAACTCCTTTGGATAAAAAAACCAAACACACAATAACCAACACAACATAAAAGCTAAAAGAGCATTGAGATGATTTTATGGGCTTGGGCATACCAGATATCACAAGGTCTGTAGAATACTTATATCTGTGGATGCACTAACAAAACAACAAAGCTGCATGGAATGTCTGCTTGCCAATTGCTTGAATTTACTGTGATCAAATTCTCAAGAATTTTGATCAAGTGAATGCCAGGAGAAAGTATTAATCTTTAGACTGACCTTTTGTTTATAATTTTGGATGTACAAAAACTCTATTAGTTCAGAAGTACAGTATGATCAGCAAAGCTTGATGATACCAGTAACTTCCCCAGGATTCCACAGCAATAATCTAATTAAAGGGGAGGTGATTTGGCATGAAAATACTGGAATGCAGTTTTTGAACAATGTGTTACTGCAAATTGTTGGACTTGAGTGAAAATTGTGTGTTGTGTGCTGCTCATTAAGCACATCTGGCATTGCATGCCCCTTCAGATGAGAGCTTGTCTTCTTCCTGGTGACTTATTAAAACAACAACTTGAGACAAAGCCATGGGCAGGGATGAAGATGAAACAGTAAATTTGGGTGGGACTTTCTGGCTGCATTCTGCTTAAAGTACTTCATGAACCACAACAAATAAGCAGTGTTACACACTTTTTGAGTCTCCAAAATATTTATTGCATTTGAGGTATTTAACCAGGGGTGATAACAAGTATGGATGTGTTAAACTTTGAACTCAATCTGGATTGCACCTTGTTGTGCTGAAGCTAATGTGTCCTGCTGAGACTTGCTTGCACTTAACGTGGCAGAACTCCACAACTATAGACCTTACAGTGCTGCAACTTTTTGGTTAACTGTGGTCTGTTGAAATGGTTTCATAGTGGGTTTGTTTCCTGAGGTCTGGAAACAAAATCAAACTGAGGTGGCAACAATAAATCTTAAGTCTCAACAATTCTTGAAAGGTACCAGCTGTCTGATTCAAGCTTGGAACAGGAATGCTGGTTAAGCTTAGAAAAATTTTGGTCAGAAAGTGAGAAATAAGACTGCTAAGACAGGTAACTGCATTGAGAACTGCACTTATTGGCCAGTATATTTACGTAATATCAAATTGGTTTCTATTCTAATTTAGAAGATGCCTTTTCCCCCACCTTTTTTAAAAGAACCATGGCCTTTCTGTAAGTCTGTGACATTGATTTGCAACTTTGACTGGGTTCTTCCAAAATGTGGTGGAGATCTTGACAAAAGAGGAAAGAAGAAAAGGTGGAAAAAACCAACTAAAAAGATAAAAGGTTCTTAAATCAGTGACCTGTCAATAGCATCATGCAAACTAAATTTAACAGCTAATTTACTGGTGACAGAAATATAATCCATATAACTTACGCATCTAATATAATCTGTCATTTGTGTTTAAGGAGGAGAGCCAGGCAGCATCTAATAAAATGTAGAAGAAAAATGAGTTTGTATGGTGAGTGACAGAAATGTTCATTACCTCAATTCTTTCCTGTGTTGTTCCTCCCTTTTTCAGGCAGGAATCTTGAGTTTGATCTGTATGAAGTACAGAATTATTACTTTAAAAGACATCTTTTTTTTTTCTTCTCCTTTTCTTGTAAAAACTTTAAATTTTTCCAGTTCAAAACCAATCAAAGAAGCAGCAGCAGATTTTTTACTTCACCCCTGTCCAAAGAGACCAAAGAGAAAAGAGGCCAAGGGCTACTTCAGAGATGAAAGACTTGTAGGTTAATTTGAAATCGCCATCAATCTTTGCAGATCATATCCAGACCATGTATTAGATACAGGTGGGTGAGTAAAAGAGGTTAGTATGTTCTGCAGTCTGTGCCAGATGAGGAATAAAATTGCTATAAAAGATAACTGTAAATATGCGGTACTATAATATTATCCTGATATTAATTTATTTTAGAGTAGCAGCTGGAAATGCAAAAAGGTAGTGACAAAGCTGTTGGACATTGAAAGATATTTGAAGCAAAACCTAAGGTAAATTTCAGGCTTAAGTTTCTGTTATGTTTTTCTGTTGCTTTTGTAAATGGCATCTGATGATCAGTGATGCCAAAGTCCTAAAGAAGCTCTGGTACAGATCTACATCCCATCTGTTGTAGCACAACCTGTCATAGGCTTACCACACCAATCCCAGTGTAGGTCAGAGGTCTTGATAGTCAAGGCATTGACTTCAGAGCATCAACTGTAGCCATGAAGACAGATGTAAAAGTATCTGCCATAACTCTTATTTTGACTAATGCTTTTTGTGTTGCACTATGATTTGGGTTTTTTGTGCTCTCTAGGCTTTTGGGAGAGTGGGAGAGGGCAACATGCAACAGCCTTACAAAGCTTATTTCTATAGTTAGAGAGGAATTTTGAGACTGTTAATATCATGGCTGAGGGAAGACACTCCTTCAGTTAAGAGCATCTTAATAACAATATAAAATAAGAAGCTTCTCTACACAATTGCATGAAAGGAACTTTCTGAAAAAATATAAATCTAGTGTAAAATCCTTCTTGGTGTGACAGGCATTAGTTTCTGTAAAAATGTTTTCCATTTATTACATGTTGGCAGTTGGGAGTTCAGAGATACTTAAGCACACTGCAGACAATGTGATATTTATGTGATGTGGTACATGCATTTATCCACAGGTGTTTTACTCCTAGATTAAGAGATACTGTTGATTTTTAAAATGGAAAAAATGTTTCGTTTGCAGAATAGACAATGAAGAAAAACTATTCCCTCTGACTTTTTTTTTATATTGTAATCCTGTGATATTCTCTTGAAGCAAAAGGCTAGCTCCCTTGCTAATTGTACCTCTGGTATTTATCAACAACATATATGGAGAGAGCATATTATCTTTAAGCTAATCTTATAGACACATGGACACTTTTTTTTTAAACTACTACTACTGGTTAAGTACTTTTATAAATATTAAATGCCTCAAATGCTCAAATATTTAACCTTGATTAGAGCAGTTCCAACTTTAATCACTTTTGAAATACAGCAATGAAACTGGAAATACTACTACTCTTCTCTGGTGAGACCACACCTGGAATACTGTGTCCAGTTTTGGAGCCCTTAGCACAAGAAGGACATGGATCTGTTGGAGCGCATCCAGAGGAGGGCCACAAAAATGATCAAAGGGCTGGAGCACCTCTCCTGTGAAGACAGGCTGAGAGAGTTGGTCTGCTTCAGCCTGCAGAAGAGAAGGCTCCAGGGGAACCTTACAATGGCTCTCCAGTACCTGAAAGGTGCCTTTAAGAAAGCTGGGGAAGAACTGTTCCCAAGGGCATGGAGCAATAGGATGAGGGGTGATGGTTTTAAACTAGAAAAGGGGAGATTTAGGTTGGATATTAGAAAAAGGTTCTTCAATACAAGGGTGGCAGATGACTGGAGCAGGTTGCCCAGAGATGCAGTGGAGGCCCCATCCCTGGAGATATTCAAGGTTGGGCTTGCTGGGACTCTGAGCTGATCTAGTGAAGATGTCCCTGTTTACTGCAGGGGGTTGGAATTAGATGACTTTTAAAGGTCCCTTCCAACCTAACACATTCTATGATTTCTATAATGTGTTTCAGCAAAAGTATGGATGTATGTTTTATGCAGTTTTATTTCAGATACTACTTTGTGGAAAGAATTTATTGCTCTGAAATTGTACAATGCCTGTCTTTCTACCACCATAATCTCTTTTTGTGGGGGCTCTCTTACTGCATATAAAAGTGTTGCAGTTTGGTGTAA